>JAWQFJ010000468.1:0-35151 GCA_034096865.1 Theodoxus fluviatilis
GTGGCTTCTACAAATAACTCCGGAAGTGACGACACGCGTCCCCGGCCAAGTATTTAAGAAGCCTTTTAATATTTCGTCTCGCTCCAATTTATTGGCTTTTCACACATTACGAGTATCATTGCGCTCGAAACACGTGTTATCATATGCGGATTTTGTGCTTGGTCTGACTCTTGAGTCAAGTGAGTGCTGCGTAGTTCATGAATGCGCAAGGTAGAAACACTTTACCAAGAGGGGTTTTGGTGTGTTATTCCATGGAAATGTGAATTGGAATGGAGATGCACTGAAGGGAACTGCAGTCGAAGAGGACAAAAACTGCACTCAACATATTTCATCTGGCGATGAATGAGTAAACAGCCTCACAAGCCTTGTGACAAGGTTAGTAGTTACTGTAAAACTAAAAGGGGGACTGCACGCGACAAGGGAAATAGAACTCAAAAGGCGATCAAAGAGGAGTCACTTTAGAATACAGGAAGAACACAGGCGCAAATGTTCGACTCAAAAGTCTTCAGCCGTTCAGGCATGAAACTAAAACACGATTTAGCAGTACAAGGTGAACGAAGATGATTTTTACATTGCTCAGAATATGAAAAGTGTTGTAGCCTACCTCAAAATTATAATGCTCGCAAGAGAGTGAAATAAGCTCATAGCTACCATATGATGAAAGCAGGAATGGAAAGAGCGAAATTTTCCAGAAAGATGCATGAAACACAGCAAGATAGGAGGAGGAAAAAGAGAGGGAAGAAGTACAGACCCCAAAAGATGAATGCAACTTTGTCAATGGAGGCTAACTGGATAGAAATGGGCAACTGGCATGATAGACTGGACAAAACATACATTAAAATTGGCTTCAGTGCCCAAACAGGCATAACAATGATTCAATTCATTCTTTGGAATAAAAAGCCAATGAATAGAAAAAGTTAATCAAATATATAGAAAACAATGGTTGTTCATATTCTGATTAAAATAAATTGGGTAAAGTTAAATGGTAGGTGCAATATTAGTTTTACATCTCACATTTCATTGAGCCCAAGAGGATTTTCAGTCCCCAGCATTTAGATCAGTTGTGACTCTATATCTTTCCTTGCATTTCTAATCTAGACTTCTTCCAAACTCCTAGAACACACTGATTGTGGAGGGAATGGGTTGGGGAATCAAAATGGTGTGCGACCAATTTGTCACGATTGTGAGGGATGTCATTGATGTGATCAGGAAAATGAGTCTTAAGATTGTAAACAGTTTCTCCCACATGCATATTCATTCAGTTTTACTATGTTATTACTTAAAATTAAATCTCATCTGTAGAAAGACATGTAAAGTATTCTTTTTCATATATCCTCTAGGATCTTGGATGTGGGTCTAACCATTCAAGAGTGGGCAGATATTGCAGCTAGTGTTGTTGTAGGGGTGGATGCCAGGTAAATTTGGGGAAGAGCCTAATATAGAAGAGAGGACAAGTACATCTCTGAGCTTGGTATCTCTTGTAAGCAATTAGAAGTTTATCAAGGAACATAGGGACTACTTCACCAGAAATATTTTAGTTGATGCCAGTTTGAGATGATCAAATGCAATTGGGGTGATGGGATGACACTGAAGTGTGAGAGCAAGTTGGAGAGAGTGGAGTTTTTAGATTATGTTTGAGGTTTTATACAATCAGCTCTCGATGGTTTCTGCACCAGTTGGAGGACTTTCTGCAACACTGATAAATTTCCAAAACTTTGCATGGTTCACCAAGAATCATTTTCTTCCTCCAAGAATATACTGGAGTTTGCAAGCATAGTGTGGACTTGACTGAAAAGAATGTATGTATACAATTCAACTTTTGATTTCCAAAGGCTTTCAATTAATACATCTTAAGATGGTAATCTGTAATCACAGACATTACACATTAGGCATGCATTTAACTTCAAACAGGTAGTGCGTGTACAGGCACACACTGACACAGGCAAGCACACACATATCCATGCATGCATGCACACACACAAGCACACTCTCACACATACACTCATGGAGACATTCTCTCTCTCTCTCTCTCTCTCTCTCTCTCTCTCTCTCTCTCTCTCTCTCTCTCTCTCTCTCTCTCTCTCTCTTCTAAAATCACTTTGTGGTTATTTTCAACGTGGTATTTTGTTACCATGAATCGATTGTAACCTGTGTTATTGTGTGAATATTGGGTGGGTGGGTGGGTAGGGGTGTGGGATGGGATTGGATTTGTTTGTTTGTTTTCTTGTTTTAACTTAACAAGGGCTTGATGTAAGATAGGCAGTTATAAATGCCAAATTCATGTATTTCCCTGGAAAAAAATAAAGTTTAATCAAATAATCAATCAATCAATCTCTCTCTCTCTCTCTCTCTCTCTCTCTCTCTCTCTCTCTCTCTCTCTCTCTCTCTCTCTCTCTCTCTCTCTCTCTCTCTCTCTCTGAGTGGCTTGGTGGTGGATTGCAGCTACTTGCAGACCATCATGGAGTTTTTAAGGAGAAGCCTGGATGACAGGCTAAGGGTGCTTCTAAAGCACAAGGAAGAACTGGTCTCTCTCTTGGAAAACTCTGTAGCTGTGGTAAGTTCGCATTCTATATATATATATATATATATATATATATATATATATATATATATATATATATATATATATATATATATATATATATATATATATATGTGTTAGTTTTTGTTCCTGTGTGTGTGTGTGTGTGTGTGTGTGTGTGTGTGTGTGTGTGTGTGTGTGTGTGTGTGTGTGTGTGTGTGTGTGTGTGTGTGTGTGTGTGTGTGTGAGAGAGAGAGAGAGAGAGATTGATTGATTTCTTTATTGCGGCTGACAACCCGTCAAGAAGATAAGCCTTAAATATTTCTGTACAAACGTAAAATCAGAACATAACATGTACATACATAGAATTGTTTCAGTAATGAAATAACACTTTAAAATATTGCATAATTAAAGAGAAAACTACATACTCGCACAGTAAATGTAAAGATAAATGGCTGATGGTGAACATTAGCTATCAATGTGTATTTGACAGTTTGGAGAGTTAAATGATCAATAAGAGGAAGAGCATGACTCATAGTGCTCAAAACAGTTCAGTCTGGTAGATGATGTACCTTAACTGTTAACATCAAATAATTATATTAATACACGAATCATGGTTAATACACTCTTTACAGCATTGCATACTCACCGACAGTGTATTCGGTGCATCACGGAACATACGATTTATGTACTGTTTTGTCTGCATGACATGATCATGATGAATATTCATTGGTAACACTAAACACTACACATAATTATTTTCATAATTTATTGCACAGAGAGAGAGAGGGGAGGGGGGGGGGGGATTTTATCTCGGCTTATGACCATGCTTGGTCATAATGGACATGTATACATCAGGTTAAAACATTCAGATATATTATATGCGTATGTATAGGAATGTTAAAATAAATAATTATATTACAGCCATTTAAATGGCATGAATAGCATATTCATACAGTATCATCGCAGGTATGATCTCATGTTAGTTCACCGCCTCGGTATGAGTAACACTTCTATACCAGTTGATGTGTCTATAGCACATATTTGAGAGAGAGAGCATGTCTCTGAATCCCTTTCTCTTTCATTGTGTGTGTGTGTGTGTGTGTGTGTGTGTGTGTGCATTTGTGTCTGTGTGTTTGTGTAGAGGATGGAAGTGGCTCTTAATTCATTTAGTAATTTATATATTGGAAAGCATTTCATATCTTTTTGTGGGGTTTTGTGTATGTGTTTGTTTTTGTTTTTGTTCACATAACTAATTTCAGACATAGCAGCATTTGATTTAAACAATTATGATTCCTTGTCTTTTATAATATTTGTTTTAGGGGGGTGGTTTGAGACATTTCTTTCTCTCTCTGCATTGTCATTGTATGTACATCTTGATAAGGATTGGATTTTACTGTTACAGACAGAAGGTGAAGTCAGGCGAGGACTGTCGTCCAACTGTGCTTCAGACGCAGACGTTGTCAGCCTGGACAGCAAACTCCATGCCTGTGAAACTGCTCTGCTGCAGATCTCCTTCCATGCTGGACAGCTCTTTGAAGGTACTGTTGACCGCTGGAAATGTCAGTTGCAGTGTTTACAGTAAATAACACATATTTCTATTTTTCATTTTTGTGAAAGCCCAGATTGTGTAGGATGGCTGAAGTATCTATTTTAGTCACCATGGCCAGTTCACCAACTTATAAAAACACCCTAGTAAGAAATTCTCCAGATTTTGTGAGACCTGGGAATCTGAAACGTTCTACAACAGCAAATGTAAGATCTCTGTGATGCTCTTGCTGATGATAATGGTTGCTTCTGAGCATGCAGGCTTTAAATACTTCTGTCTCTCTGAGACTCAAATTCCTGGTATTGGTTTTGATTGTTTTTCCTTTAGTTTGAGTCTGCAACTTTGCGCTGTAAATGTAATGTACATGTAATTCTCTGTGCACTTGTGTAGCTCTTTTACCAACCTTGACCACCCAATGTACATGTATGTAATTGGTATACTGCACCTGTTTGTTACTCAGGGCATCGAGGTGCTGATCCAGGCAGGGCCAACACCACAAGTGGGAGCAAACCAGGAAGTCCTTTGTCAGAGGGAGGAGCAGAGGTGATGTTGCAAGACCCTGCTGCTGCTCTGGCCACTACATCCAATCCTTGCGCTGCTCAGTCCAGCCTGCCTGCAGCCCAGGTGTCTCTTAGCACTCCGGGAGTGGAATGTCCTGTGACTTCCCTTTCTGCTGCACCAAATGGCCAGCCCAGCTCTGCAGGTTCCTGGCAGCAGGTTCAGATGGCCCCATCCCCAAACCTGACAACTGATCTCGGTAAATGTGCGAGTGAGGAGACTTTTCTTCTTTCTGAAGTGTTATCATTTTGAAGGAGAATGGAGTGTGAAGTGGTTTTTTTGACTCACATGCGAAGCAAAAGTGAGTCTATGTACTGAGCCGTGTCGTCCGTCCGTCCGTCCGGGCGTCCGTCCGGGCGTCCGGGCGTCCGTAAAAAACTTAAACGTTGGATTTTTCTCGGAGACTATTAAGTCTATCAACACCAAATGTGGCATGATGGTGTATGATGACAAGGCCTCAAAAAACATACATAGTGACTTGACCTTGCTTCAAGGTCAAGGTCACAGGAGCCATAAATGTGGTCTCAAAAACAGTCATTTTTCACATTTTCCCAATTTTCTCCCACGTTATTGAGAATGGCGACCTTAGCTACAAGTGGTATATAGGTCAAAGCAAGCCCTATCTTTTGATACCAGTTTGGTTGACCTTGCTTCAAGGTCAAGGTCACAGGAGCTCTTCAAAGTTGGATTGTATACATATTTTGAAGTGACCTTGACCCTGAACTATGGAAGATAACTGTTTCAAACTTAATAATTATGTGGGGCACATGTTATACTTTCATCATGAGACACATTTGTTCACATATCATCAAGGTCAAGGTCACTTTGACCCTTATGAAATGTGACCAAAATGGGGTAGTGAACCACTAAAAGTGACCATATCTCATGGTAGAAAGTGCCAATAAGCACCATTGTGCTTCCTATGTCTTGAATTAACAGCTTTGTGTTGCATGACCTTGGATGACCTTGACCTTGGGTCAAGGTCACATGTATTTTGGTAGGAAAAATGTGTAAAGCATTTCTTTGTGTATGATGTCATTGGTAGGTTTAGTTGTTTGACCTTGACCTTGAAGGTCACCTGAAGGTCAAGGTCATATAAAGGTCAAGCATGTGAGTCGTATGGGCTTTGCCCTTCTTGTTAGTTTTCATTTTGAAAAGTGGAGGAAGGAGCATGAAGTGTTTTCATTATGAAGGAGGGAACAGTGAGAGTACATGATTTGTGAGTGCATAAATGTGTGTTCAGTACTATTTCATGGTCGTATTCTTTTACAGCATAATGCAGTTTAACCCTCCCTTTGTTTGCCTTGACTATTGTCAGGTCAAAATAAGAAAACCACCTGAATCTCACAATTAATTGACTGGTTCATATTGTTTTATTCTGAACAAGAAATGGTTCAAGTGGTTCAATTGAAATATTTTGAAGTAAAAGGAAAATAAATGGCTTGGAGGTCACCTTTGACACCACCATAACTTAATTCCACCACTCATCCACATCCACACACATACCCGCATACACTGACACGTGTGCGCACATATATTTACACACACACACACACAAACACACACACAAACACACATACATGCACAGATACACATACAGACACACAGAGATACACTCACACACACACACACACACACACAAACACACACCCACACAGACACATAAACACACACATACACAGATATACATACACACATGCACAAATATACACACACGGTTACACATGCACAGATACACAGATACACACACAGATACACATACTTTTGAAAATAGATACCAATTCACCCACTCCTCGTCATTTTTAATCCATCGCATCCCCTAAGTTTTTGTCTTTACACTAATTACAGTGGCCTTTCCTTGTGCTGTCTCATTTGTACTCATTCATTGCCTTTTTGGGGGCAGGAACCTATTTTCAGCTTTGCCAACATCACTTGCTTTAGGGAGGTTCCTCGATCTCTCCATATCTAATGTCCTTTGCAGGAACAAACGTCTTGCATAGACAAATGCCAACAGCAGAATGGAACATGTCGGCACCAACTGCAGAGGGGCTACTGTCGATGGCATGGCCAGCCTTGTCCCTGTCATCTAGAGCTGTCCTGCCTGCCCAGCCCTTTCAAGCAGTGATCAGTGAGGTGGACACACCCTGGCTGCTTTATATGCAGATCCTCTCACAATCTCTGATCGAGCTCAACCAGCATATCACGTAAGCCACCTTTTGAAAATGATGTCTTTTTATAACTCTATTCAGTTAAATGCAAAAGGATGAGAAAGGAGGATGAGAAAGGGGAGGAGAAGAGAGAAGAAGAGAGGAGAAGAGAGGGAGGGGGTAATGTCAGAGGGAGGAGCAGAGGTGATGTTGCAAGACCCTGCTGCTGCTCTGGCCACTACATCCAATCCTTGCGCTGCTCAGTCCAGCCTGCCTGCAGCCCAGGTGTCTCTTAGCACTCCGGGAGTGGAATGTCCTGTGACTTCCCTTTCTGCTGCACCAAATGGCCAGCCCAGCTCTGTAGGTTCCTGGCAGCAGGTTCAGATGCTTTGACTAAAGATATGGCATGTCACCTGCACAATTTGTATCTATTCGGGGAAACTTTTTCACTTCCTCTGAAGGCCTTAGAAACTGTCACCTAATTTTGACGCATCTTCCTCTATTAAAATTTTTGCTATCTGTGAACCTGCACCATGAAATACGATGCATCATGCCCTTGGTAGATATTTAATTTTGTAGCATTTCCAAATGAAATGTTATGCTCTTTAAGTTTAAAATGTGAAAACTGTTTTTGAATCAGATGATTTGTGTATTCAATCCTTTGGAAGCAACCTTTTGAAAAGAGTGAGAGTGAGAGTTCAGTCAAATTTGGGCATTTTCAGGCATTAAAAAAAAATCACAACCAATACATCGCTCGTAATTGGATAAGTTTTAATAACATTTTTTTAGCTTCAGATTGACTTAACTCTTATCATACTGTTTTAAAAAATGACTACAGATCAGTTCACCACAAAGATCTCATAATGGAACACCATTGAAATGGGCTGTAGTTCAATATGCTTAAGCCACAATGCAACAACGTACTTGTTAGTTCAGGTTCACGTATAATAATACATATTGCCTCCATCAAGGAGGTTATGTTTTTGGTCAGTTTGTTTGTTTGTTCGTTAGTTATTGGGCAAATTAACTCAACAAGTTCAAAACAGATTCTGATAAAATTTGGTGCAAAGTCAGGGTTTCACTCAAAAAACTTTCCATTAAATTTTGGAGGTTATCTGCTATCTCATTTTGGAATACAACCATAAAGAGAAGTTTTATCACCCAGGCCATGGGCCAATGCAGCACCATAGCCGCAAGCCAGCATAAGCATTCCACACTCTGAGACAGCTTGCAGGTGCTAAAATAAACAAGTTTGAGAACTTTTTTTCATGACTCATGCATGCTCAGGCTTACTGGTAACAGGGGTGTCAGAGTAAGGCTCAGGCTTACTGGTAACAGGGGGGTCAGAGTAAGGCTCAGGCTTACTGGTAACAGGGGGGTCAGAGTAAGGCTCAGGCTTACTGGTAACAGGGGGGTCAGAGTAAGGCTCAGGCTTACTGGTAACAGGGGGGTCAGAGTAAGGCTCAAGCTTACTGGTAACACTAACAGTGGTCAAAGTAAGGCTCAGGCTTACTGGTAACAGGGGGGTCAGAGTAAGGCTCAGGCTTACTGGTAACAGGGGGGTCAGAGTAAGGCTCAGGCTTACTGGTAACAGGGGGGTCAGAGTAAGGCTCAGGCTTACTGGTAACAGGGGGGTCAGAGTAAGGCTCAGGCTTACTGGTAACAGGGGGGTCAGAGTAAGGCTCAGGCTTACTGGTAACAGGGTGGTCAAAGTAAGGCTCAGGCTTACTGGTAACAGGGGGGTCAGAGTAAGGCTCAGGCTTACTGGTAACAGGGGGGTCAGAGTAAGGCTTAGGCTTACTGGTAACAGGGGGGTCAGAGTAAGGCTCAAGCTTACTGGTAACACTAACAGTGGTCAAAGTAAGGCTCAGGCTTACTGGTAACAGGGGGGTCAGAGTAAGGCTCAGGCTTACTGGTAACAGGGGGGTCAGAGTAAGGCTCAGGCTTACTGGTAACACTAACAGTGGTCAAAGTAAGGCTCAGGGTTACTGGTAACAGGGGGGTCAGGTTAAGGCTCAGGCTTACTGGTAACAGGGGGGTCAGAGTAAGGCTCAAGCTTACTGGTAACAGGGGGTCAGAGTAAGGCTCAGGCTTACTGGTAACAGGGGGGGTCAGAGTAAGGCTGGAAAGATTCTTCATAAGGCTGAATGTCGGATTCATGGAGGTATTTGAATTGTATTTGATCATTTTTGGATGCTGAAAATGGAGTAGAAAATTGTCCCTCTCACCCCTTACTGCAATCTTCTTTGCCCCCCGATTGGGTGTGCATGACTTAATATAAAAAAGGCTGAAAGAAAAGGCCTTGATGAACAAGTCCCAGTGCTTACATTAAGGCCCGATCAACATTCCTTTCTCATGAGATCACCATTGACCATCAGACTCCTTTGATACCATGTTGCAAGTAATGTCATGATTAGTCACTTGATTGCCAAATTGTCCAAACAACTGGGTGACTGACTGACTTGGTTGGTTGTCCTCAGGACCTTGTTGCAGGGAGTGTCTTCCATGCCCGCCTACCGGATTCCCCCCAGGGAGGGATGCTACTGTCTGGCGCCTTTCACTGGACGGTACTACAGAGCCATTGTCCTGAAGATTCTGGGTGAGAACATTTTAGATGCAGCCTCCTGTAAAGAGGGACCAACTTGATCTATTCAAATGACATCTTTTTCCATCACATAGCCATGCTACTAAAACATCAGTTTGTTAGTGTGTTCATTATTGGGCAAGACAACTCAAAAAGTTCAAATCAGATTTGGATGAAACTTGGTGCAAAATCATGGTTTCACCCAAAGAACCATCCATTAAATTTTGGAGGTTATCTCATCTGTTATCTCATGTTGGAATTTCAACCACAAAGAGAAGTTTTAGCTCTTGAGGCCACATCCCTGTGCAGTGAGGCAGGCATATATTTTTAGCCTCTCCCTAGCCTCATGCCAGATCACAATCTCAGTTTGAGAGGGCAAGAAATTTGGGGTGGGGATGGGGGGGGGGGGGGGGGGGGGGGCAGGGATGTAGAGTCAGAATTGTTTACCTTAGCTGTCATTCTTCATCGGAGGGTGAGGCTTTGATGGGCATGGTGGCAGTGCTGTGTGTGTGGTACTGGGTGGTGCATGTCTGGTGAATGAATTGGCCTGTGAAGCAAGCAGTGATTCTCAGTGATGTTTAAATCCTAGACATCATCACCGATTTTTCTACATCACTGTATTTTGGTAACCTCCACCACTGTTGCTGCCTTGGTGGAAATTTGCACTCAGTGGGTGCTCTCTAGTGAGAAAACCAATCCTTTTGTCACCTCTAACTCGGCTACACTTTTGTGTTTACTCTTTTCAATCACTTTCTTCCTTCAAGTTATTTACGTTAAGGCTATTCATGGACCTCAAACAGAAGTGTGTAGGTGTTTCACTGGAAATTAACAGTTATTAACTTATACATGGACTACTGCTGAAAGAGATTCAAAGCAAAGACCATCAGGGCATGAAAGAAAAAACCCCAATCCTTCAGACTGGCACTGTTACAAACTTTAATGTGCTTGAATGCATGTGCATACATGTATGCATACACACACACACACACACACACACACGCCTACACACACACACATATATGTGTATACACACACACACACACAATCACACAATCACACACCCATGCACACACTATGTTTTATTCTAACTGCTGGTGGTGGTGGTGGTGGTGGTGGTGGTGGTGGTGGTGGTGGTTGGTGGTTGGTGGTTGGTGGTTGGTGGTTGGTGGGTGGTGGGTGGTTGGTGGTTGTGCATTGATGATGACAATGACGACAACGATGATGAAGATGATGACGACGACACTGATGATGACGATGATGTGTTCATGTCAACAGACTATGGCAGTGGGGAAGCCCTTGCCTTGGTGTTCTTTGTGGACTATGGCAACAAGGCTCAGGTGAAGATGTTGGAGTTGATCCCTCTTTCCCCTGACATGACCTCCCTCCCTCCTCAGGCTGCTCCCTGTGCCCTGGCAGAGGTCAGTGGAGACACTCTGGTGTCTAGTGTGCCTTGAGTCGGGTGTTGTGAGTGTGCCTTGAGTCGGGTGTTGTGAGTGTGCCTTGAGTAGTGTGTTGTGAGTGTGCCTTGAGTAGTGTGTTGTGAGTGTGCCTTGAGACGTGTGTTGTGAGTGTGCCTTGAGTCGGGTGTTGTGAGTGTGCCTTGAGTCGGGTGTTGTGAGTGTGCCTTGAGTCGGGTGTTGTGAGTGTGCCTTGAGTAGTGTGTTGTGAGTGTGCCTTGAGACGTGTGTTGTGAGTGTGCCTTGAGTCGGGTGTTGTGAGTGTGCCTTGAGTCGTGTGTTGTGAGTGTGCCTTGAGTCGGGTGTTGTGAGTGTGCCTTGAGTCGGGTGTTGTGAGTGTGCCTTGAGTCGGGTGTTGTGAGTGTGCCTTGAGTCGGGTGTTGTGAGTGTGCCTTGAGTCGGGTGTTGTGAGTGTGCCTTGAGTCGGGTGTTGTGAGTGTGCCTTGAGTCGGGTGTTGTGAGTGTGCCTTGAGTTGTGTGTTGTGAGTGTGGCTTGAGTTGTGTGTTGTGAGTGTGCCTTGAGTCCTGTGTTGTGAGTGTGGCTTGAGGGCTGTGTTGTGAGTGTGCCTTGAGTCCTGTGTTGTGAGTGTGGCTTGAGTTGTGTGTTGTGAGTGTGCCTTGAGTCGGGTGTTGTGAGTGTGCCTTGAGTCGGGTGTTGTGAGTGTGCCTTGAGTCGTGTGTTGTGAGTGTGCCTTGAGTCGGGTGTTGTGAGTGTGCCTTGAGTCGGGTGTTGTGAGTGTGCCTTGAGTCGGGTGTTGTGAGTGTGCCTTGAGTCGGGTGTTGTGAGTGTGCCTTGAGTCGGGTGTTGTGAGTGTGCCTTGAGTCGGGTGTTGTGAGTGTGCCTTAAGTAGTGTGTTGTGAGTGTGCCTTGAGACGTGTGTTGTGAGTGTGCCTTAAGTAGTGTGTTGTGAGTGTGCCTTGAGACGTGTGTTGTGAGTGTGCCTTAAGTAGTGTGTTGTGAGTGTGGCTTGAGTCGTGTGTTGTGAGTGTGCCTTGAGTCGGGTGTTGTGAGTGTGCCTTAAGTAGTGTGTTGTGAGTGTGGCTTGAGTCGTGTGTTGTGAGTGTGCCTTGAGTCGGGTGTTGTGAGTGTGCCTTAAATAGTGTGTTGTGAGTGTGCCTTGAGATGTGTGTTGTGAGTGTGGCTTGAGTCGTGTGTTGTGAGTGTGCCTTGAGTCATGTGTTGTGAGTGTGGCTTGAGGGCTGTGTTGTGAGTGTGCCTTGAGTCCTGTGTTGTGAGTGTGCCTTGAGTCCTGTGTTGTGATTGTGGCTTGAGTCCTGTGTCCTGAGTGTGCCTTGAGTGCTGTGTTGTGAGTGTGCCTTGAGTCCTGTGTTGTGAGTGTGGCTTGAGTGCTCTGTTGTGAGAGGAGCTTGAGTACTATGTTGTGAGTAGCGTGTGTCCTGTGTTGCGAGTGTGCCTTGAGTCGTGTGTTGTAAGTGTGTCTTGAATCCTGTGTCCTGAGTGTGCCTTGAGTGCTGTGTTGTGAGTGTGTCTTGAATCCTGTGTCCTGAGTGTGCCTTGAGTGCTGTGTTGTGAGTGTGTCTTGAATCCTGTGTCCTGAGTGTGCCTTGAGTCCTGTGTTGTAAGTGTGTCTTGAATCCTGAGTCCTGAGTGTGCCTTGAGTGCTGTGTTGTGAGTGTGCCTTGAATGCTCTGTTAGAGGAGCTTGAGTGCTATGTTGTGAGAGGAGCTTGAGTGCTCTGTTGTGAGAGGAGCTTGAGTGCTATGTTGTAAGTGTGGCTTGAATCCTGTGTTGTGAGTGTGCATTGAGTTGTGTGTTGTGAGTGTTGTTGATTCCTGAGTTGTGAATTTGCCTTGAGTTGTGTGTTGTGAGTGTTGCTTGTGTCATGTGTTGTGAGTGTGCCTTGAGTCGTGTGTTGTGAGTGTGCCTTCAGTCGTGTGTTGTGAGTGTGGCTTGTGTCGTGTGTTGTGAGTGTGCCTTGAGTCGTGTGTTGTAAGTGTCTTAAGTCCTGTGTTGTGAGTGTGCCTTGAGTCATGTGTTGTGAGTGTGCCTAGAGATCTGTGCTGTGTGTGCCTAGAGATCTGTGTTGTGAATGCCTTGAGTCCTGTGTTGTGAGTGTGGCTTGAGTCGTGTGTTGTGAGTGTGCCTTGAGTCGTGTGTTGTGAGTGTGCCTTGAGTAGTGTGTTGTGAATGTCTTGAGGACTGTGTTGTGAGTGTGTCTTGAGGACTGTGTTGTGAGTGTGCCTTGAGTAGTGTGTTGTGTGTGTGCCTTGAGTCATGTGTTGTGAATGTCTTGAGGACTGTTGTGAGTGTGCCTTGAGTAGTGTGTTGTGAGTGTGCCTTGAGTAGTGTGTTGTGAATGTCTTGAGGACTGTGTTGTGAGTGTGTCTTGAGGACTGTGTTGTGAGTGTGCCTTGAGTCGTGTGTTGTGAGTGTGCCTTGAGTCGTGTGTTGTGAGTGTGCCTTGAGTCATGTGTTGTGAGTGTGCCTTGAATCTTGTGTTGTGAGTGTGCCTTGAGTCCTGTGTTGAGTGTGCCTTGAGTCTTGTGTTGTGAGTGTGCCTTGAGTCATGTGTTGTGAGTGTGCCTTGAGTCATGTGTTGTGAGTGTGCCTTGAGTCATGTGTTGTGAGTGTGCCTTGAATCTTGTGTTGTGAGCGTGCCTTGAGTCCTGTGTTGAGTGTGCCTTGAGTTTTGTGTTGTGAGTGTGCCTTGAGTCTTGTGTTGTGAGTGTGCCTTGAGCCCTGTGTTGTGAGTGTGCCTTGAATTTTGTGTTGTGAGTGTGCCTTGAGTTTTGTGTTGTGAGTGTGCCTTGAGTTTTGTGTCCTGAGTGTGCCTTGAGTCTTGTGTTGTGAGTGTGCCTTGAGCCCTGTGTTGTGAGTGTGCCTTGAGCCCTGTGTTGTGAGTGTGCCTTGAGCCCTGTGTTGTGAGTGTGCCTTGAATCGAATGCTGTGAATGTGCCTAGAGTTAGTCTTACATGAAGTCGCTCAGCTGGCAACTCTTGCAAAGTAGGCACAAAATATACCTCCTTGACCTTGATTAACTCTTAACCCATTATGACCGGATGCTACGTGCGCGTTACATCTCCCTTTCAGACCGGATGCTACGTAGACGTCACATTTGACAGTGATGTACTTCTTGTTTTTAGGAAGAGTAGAAGCGAAGAAATTAAGTTTTTAATGAATGTTGTCGACATTGTGTTTTTTCCTGAAAAAACCTCAGGTCTTATGAAGCCGTTTTCATCACATGCTGTAGGTCATAATGGGTTAATGTCATGTACCACTCCTAAATGCTTGTGAGTCTAAATCCTAAGCCGCTTGTAACCACTCATGTTTCATGGCCTTGAATTTCAAGTGGAAAAACTCTGGCGAGAAGCTCCCTAGCACTGAAGGAAATTATTACGCTACTCCTGCATGGTTATTGCATCTCTGTGAAATTTTAAACGGATTTTGATAAGTTTCTACTGAGTTATTTGGCTTTTTCACTCATTTTTTGTGAGCTTTCTCCTTGCAAAGATAGCAGGTAGTAATGCCAACTGAGGTTTTGGCAGCTATTCGTTTTTTTAATCAAAATGGTTCGATCTAGAAACGTTAGACTTGGAGAGTCTGCTCAGAGTGATATAACTGTTTCCTATGTCCACACAAGTGATTTATCGGATTCCATGAGCAAACTATTTCCTCTTCCATCATTGGATGATGATTTCAATGTTGCGGAATGGTCAGACACTGTCGATGAGTTTGCTTAAGATCCTTTCGTAGAAGCAGTTGGTCCACGAGTACCACTCGGACTTGATGCAGAACCTGAAATGCATTTTCTGCAACTCTTTCCAGAGAAAATGTTCATCATGATCCATGATCCATGTTAAAACTGTAAGCGAGACAGAATGGCAACGGAACATTTGAAACCTTCATGGAGGAGATGAAAGCCTTTCTGGCATTTGTTTCTGGTGGGGGTCATTCATGTGCCAAAATACGGCTGCTACTGAAGCAAGCGATGTGTGCTGAGACAGCCAGTGATTACCAATGTTATGTCGAGGAATCACAAATGACACTGGTTATATATGTGCACGTCCATGATATTGCCTAACACTAGGTGGGACATACCTGTGTTTGGTTTCTTTGTAACCAGCGTGACGATCACATGCGTATATCATTATAAAAGGTATTATTTTGATATCTAGCATGAGGGAACATCAAATTAGTTCTATGAAAACAAACATGATGTGATTCTGACCAAATCAATCGATGTGATAAGCTCCTCCGCGACGATTGAGTTTCGTAACACCAGAAACCAAAACCAGAATGGCGTTGATCAGGATAGAGAAAGCACGGCCAGAGAAAAACTAGTCATAAAGTATTTATTCATGACCCATGAACGAAACTATTGAATTGTATTGATTAAAAAAACTAATGTAGAATGCTTTACTTACCCAAATTGGATGAAGATGGTCCATCGAACCGATTAAACGAACTGAAAGCTTCGCACATGTGTAGCAAATTGACGTACGTAACAGAAGGAAATGAAGGAAACGAAGCCTTCTCATTGGTCAAAAATCGCGTGTACTATGACGTATCCTTCTATAAACGTGTTCATTGACTGCAGGATGACAAAAGCTTCCTTTGTAGCCATTTCGAGTGCGGAACAATATAGCAACACGTTTGGTACACGCGTACCTTCCGTAAGTAACGCAGGGAAACAACCGACGCTGACCATCAAAATAGTCTCAAGAAATTGGTTAATACCAAAAGAAGAATAAAACTATGCAGTTGTATGAGTAAACTAATGAAAGGAAAAGTAATTTGAACCTTATCTCTTCAACACATTTATGTACACATGTTTGGTTTCGATTTTTTTCCTCTGAGCAAGGGCGGTAAAAACGAGAGTAACGAACGTATAGGTCTTTTTTATTTCGGTAGAACTACCTCTGTTTTTATTTTGTGGCGACTTTCCACTGAAATATGACTAAATTAATAATTGAACTTGAATTATTTCACACAATCTATACTTTGTAAGGTGAATTTGCACAAGATAACAAGCATTCAAAAGTGGCGTCGCAAAATGTCCCGTTTTTCGGCGCCATTTTTCCGCTTCGTACAAGTTTATTTATTTTTTTGTGAATCTCTGCAAAGCAAAACTATAAAAACTATTGGTCATAACATTACAAAAACATATAAAGAACCCATATAAATTTGAAATATATGCATGCTGACTGTGTTAGATAGTTTTATCAAGTGTCTTTACCCAGACCCCCAGTTTTTGATAGTGTTAGGCAATATCGTGGACGTGCACATATATGTTTATATATATGTTTATATTGTTTTGGGTCTATTTCCATTTATTTACTTGTAATTATGCTTATTACATGCAAATTATGTACAGAAAAATATCAAAAATGCTTTGTACTTGATCTTAGAATGTCCAACATTCATTTTAGACTATATACAAAATATTTCTCACAGATCCATACAATATTGTAGAAGTATGAATTTTTTTAATAAACCAACCATGTTATGTGTCATTTTCTCTGAAACCTTACAGGACTGGAGATTGTAGTTGTGAATTTCCCTATAGGAAGTAAAGCGTGAATATGCAAAAAGAGTTTTTAGTTGCAGATAAATTTCACATCACAATAAAATCCATTTTTCCATCTTTAAATGTGAATAGTTTTTATGGTGATTTATATACATGTGTGGTTATAAGATGCACTGGAGGTAGGCAGAGGTGACATAAATTTTCATCTGCAAAAGGCCTTATGGGTGATGAAGGCCAAAATAACCCTTTTTACACCCTGCATAAAATTGCTTGGCAGTTTTAGTACAGAGCAAACTGACTAGCAATTAATATCATGTGAAAGTTATGATATTCAAGAATCCAGTAAGTTTAATGTTTGAATTTACCTGCAAGTGTTCCAAGATTCTAAAAAAGATACACCATCAGCAATTTATCTGATTTCTGGCTGAGCGCTAATGAAAAAAGATTATTTGTACCATTTGGCAGTACATAAAATGATAAATCCTGCTCACTGCTTGTACCAAAATTATCAAAAGAGGAAAAGGTAGGGGACAGCAATATATATACATAGATGCACAATTTCATTTGTAGCTAAAATCATTTATGAGTTAAAGCTCTTTAATATTCAGTCTATTCGTATAAACTTGAACAAAAGATCAGTGTTGAGACAGGGTGGATGAGATGTGACATTGCAAGGAGGGATTCAAACCTGCATCCATGGATACCCCTCTGTCAAGCTCCATGCCACCCTTGCTGTGTTACAGGTGGCTCCACTTCCAGCCACGCAGGGCATCTGGAGGGAGACAGAGGTGTTGGCGCTGAGGGAGAGGGTGGACAGTAAGTTGATGGTGTGCCAGGTGCTCCTCCCTGCAGATGTTCGTATAGGAAACATCCCCCTTGTGTCCCTGCACTTGGAGAAGACTCTCCTCAGCCTCAAGGACCAGCTGGTCCAGTCTGGAAATGCCCGCGCGGTGTCCGTGGAGGAGCAGCTGATGCTGATGGCTCAGTACAGCCAGCGCCTGGCCTCTTTCGACCACCAGGCCTCAGGGACCAACTCTGGCCTGACCAGGTAAGGATGCAAGAGGTTCCCTGCTTTGTAGAAGCTGGAGTTCTTACAGATCACTGGTTTGTTTTGAAATGAGGCAAACCTCATGACCCAGATTTTAGCTGAGAGAGTGAAAAGAATGTGGGGTACATTGAGGAGTTCTTCAGTTATTCTTGCAGCTGATTGGATGGATGGACCTTTGTAGGCTATGTAAGGTCATTAAGCACGAAAATCACTAGAAAAGTTTAGAGTAAACGTAATCCAGTCACAGTGTCCCTAGTTATTCGCCTCTTACGAAACGCGTAGGGAGACGCTGTGGGTCAATTCTTCTTACCCAGAACCTGATTGGAGGAAACTCCCAGAGCTCTCTCAGTTTGAAGAAGAAAAAGATCAATCTTTGTTTTGTTTGAAAGTGGTGGAATATGTGGAGGGATCTAGCTCTTTTTTTTTTCATTGCTAGGAGGCAAATCAGTGCATTTTGAATCCTGTACAAAGGAACTTCTAATGTGAAGATTCTTGTCCCACTTGATGTCTTCAATTGCTGAAAACTCACTTTTGCCTTGGTGGAAGTAAATGGAGGAAGGAACTGAAGATTCATGCAAACCTTGTTAGAAGGCATTTGTGTGTCAAAGCCTGAGGTTGTCCTATATGGGTGCCTTAAGCAGTAGATTACTCATGAAATGAAGCCCTTTGATGATGAAAATGTAATTCTACTGGCATGGGTGTTACCCAGTGCTACCTCATATGGTGGTTGGTGTCTGTAACTTTGGGCACAGAAATGCAACTCCACCTGTTCAAGCCAGGACTGTGTTGGTTGCACAAGTTGTAGACAGGAATTGGACCAACAGCATGTGTACGGACTTTATAGCATGCACACAGGTAATGCAGGCGTATGTTGCAGGTACTCTGTGAGAATTCCGCAGTGATAGGAAACATGATAGATAGGCTCTTGATTATGTGCGAGGCACAGTGCTGTAGTTCAAACCCTGGGACAGGAGAAATCTGGATTATTGATGTTAATAGCTCCGCAGTGATAGATATTGTCCTATAATTTGAAAAGGGATGGATGGATGGATGGATGGATGGAGTTTATGGCCAATGAGCCTTTGTTAGCTGTGTGATAGCAATGGGCATGAAAATCACTAGAATAGTTTAGAATAAGCACAAATCATAATGTCCCTAGCTATTCATATCTTACAAATGGCTTGGGGAGATCTAATGGGTCTTCCCTGACCCCCAATCCTGAGGGGGCATTTGAAACAGGAACCTGTGTTGTAACCACTAAAGTTGTTTAATTGGTGGTTTGATTGTTTGTTGCTTGCTTTTTTTCTTTCTTACTGCAGGCTCCTATAAGATGCATTAATGCCTTAAGGGATATGTTCCATCTATTTCTTTCATTTACTGTTTCTAAATTCCTCTACCGCCCATTTTTTTCACAGATGCATTCCCTGACTCATCTCACAAGTGCAGCCTTTGGCAAGGTGCATGTTTGGCTTTTTGTTGTCTGTCCTCACCCAGCTCAAAAGATTTACCACAAAAAAAAAGTTACAACTTATAGTGTTAGAGATTGTTCTGTAATTTGGTCTGAATAATAAAAGCAATTGTGTCAGGCCTAGTGAGCTGAATAGTAGAGGTCTACAAGTTCTAATTCTTTTCAAAATAGTGTGGAAATAGGCAGAAATGACTTAGAGGATTAGGATGCTGCCTTGCCGAAAAGACGGGGAAAGACAGTTTGCCTTTTAGGGTCTGGATCGAAGGGATGATCTGTAAACTTTAGCAAATGTTTTAACACTTTATAGATAGAAGCAAAGTAGTCTTTTAACTGATCCAGAAGTAGCAGAGGTCGATACTGTCCCTTGTCTCAAGGATGTTTTATATCAATGGAACAAATGTGAAAGTTTGAGTTATATATGACAAACTTGATGTGAGTTGGATGGTTAAGGTTTGCTTGTATGATTAGTCATAGTCTGATTAGGCTGTTCAAGCAATGCATGGAAACAATAATTAACAACGGTTATTCCTGTTCAAACTTTGCCATATGCATGAATGCCTCAACATGATTTTACTCTCCCTGGGTCAGGGTTTAGTTTCTAACCCACATCTCCAATTTATGTATATTACAGGTGGTAAAGAGTGTGTGTATGTGTGTGTGTGTGCATGTGTGTGTGTGTGCCCGGGCGCATATGTGTGTGTGTGTGTGTGTGTGTGCGCACATGTGTGTGTGTGTGTTTGTGTGTGTGCATGTGCATGCATGCATGAATGCATAGATTATCCTGACATATTATCTGCACAGGTCCTACAAAAGATCAAGCAGAGTTGGAGCCCGGTGTCCAACCTACGGGTCCAGTGCCCTAATTTTCTTGCTTGACGCATTTCAGGTCCAGCAGAGCCCTTGGCATCAAGAAGACCTCCAAGCATGTTGGTCTGCAGAGAGCCAAGGACAAGAAATCCACCACAGCCAAATCCTGCCACAATCCCACTGGCAATACCACAGCTGCTAACAGCTGCCAGCCTTCTGGTGCCGGGTGTGCAGAGGAAATCTGCAACATCCAGCAACGGAACAGTGGCAGTGCTGGCATCTCTCCCAAAGATGGCTGCAAATTCCATGTTGACTTTCAGGCCACTGCAGAAATGCATGAAGTTCTCAGGGGCAGGGATGTAAATGCTCATGGTGAAGACCCAGACAGTGGATTGGAGACTGATGTGATGATGAGGAGGCAAGGAGACGGGGAAAAGCCTAAGGTTTCTGGCAAGACCACCACTGTGGATGAGGGTGCATTTCCTCCATTTCGCGGACGTTATGTGAACAAAGGTGCAGAAAGAATGAAACAAGGACGACGTTGGTCTGATGATTCAGATGATGAATGTATTGCCAGTGAGAACAGAGATGGTCAAGCTCACACATCTGCACTGCTTTCTGTGAGTGCAAGACAGGTATCGTCAAAATCCACAAATAGAGACTACCTTGACAAGAGGGTGGGAGAGAACAAGGATTTTGTAGAAAGGGAACTTGTCATGACCGACTACTCTTGCTCTGCCACCTTTGTCAGTTCTCCCTCTGAATTCTATGTCTTCTTCAGCAGTGATGAGAATTCAGAGAAGCTGAAGACAGTGATCGGAACACTACACAACAGGGTTGGCAGCCTGGGGAGGAGGAGAAAGGCCAAACTCCAGAATAATTTCAGTTGTCAAGTGGGGGCCCTTTGCTGTGGCTTGTATGAAGAAGAATATTTCCGTGCTCTGGTACTGTCAGTGGAGGAGCGTCGTGGAGACTGTCTTGTGCAAGTGCTGGCCATAGACTTTGGAGATACTCACAGCTTTCCCCGATCTCAGCTGTACCCCCTGCCTGATGAATTGGCTTCCATTGAACCTTTGGCTGTGAGGTGTTCTCTCCGGGGCATCTGCCCTGCCTCCACCAGCTCTGCCACCAGCTCTGCCACCAGCTCTGCCACCAGCTCAGAGTGGTCAAGTGTAGCTGTCAACTACTTCAAGTCTGTGGTTCCTTGCGGGTCATCTCATATTGCCAGCATCAGAGACATAGACTTGCCCCTCCTGAAGAAGTAGGTTTGGCTTTTTTTAAACCTTTGTCATTGCAATGTCAACCGTTTTCTTATCGTATTTTGTATTAGAGATATAGGAAGATGCAAATTCAGGATTTCCAGTTTTCCGAGGGCAGTAGTTTAAGAGAGTGATTTATGCATCTTCTTTGTTCCTGCTTCTTGACTAAAAATGTTATGTTAAATTGCAGTCGTGGGTAAAAGATAAACTGCTGGATTTTCAAAGCCAAAACAAAAATGACCACAGTTACACCTATGCCTTCAAGCAATCCTTGTGGGCAATTTTGTTTTTAAATTGTGAACTTTTGTTTACACTTTTACTTTTTTGGGGGGTGGGGCAGGGGGGTAAGGGTGTATGTGTTAGCCTTTAATGAAAAAGTGATGTATGAAATGAAATATGTATTTGACAATTGTGACCCTCCATCCCAAAATGAGACACAAGTCACCTTTTGGATATTTTGAGTTATGCATATGGTCATAAATAGAGATATTATACTTTCCAATAATGCAAAAAGTATGAAAATCGGAGAAACAATGATGAAGTTATGAGCTGTTGATTACAGGTACTCTCCGTGTTGACGTTTTGAGAAAAATAATTTTTAGAAGTTCGGGTATTGTTTCTGTGGTGGTTTCCTTAGCAACCATTGTTGCAGACAGATGAAATTTGGCACATACATCATGAGTAATGTAAAAAAGTGGCTTATGAAGTTACTACTCTGGATTTGCTCTCTTTCCTTCTCTTTTATGCAGTCATGCATAGATACATGCAAACACCACAAACACCTTAATGGTTTCTATGTAAATCAATGTTATCCATGCAAGAGATCAAAACAAAGCCTCAGGAAATCCTGTACATTTCTCCAAAAGTATAATCAGGAAAGTGTGCAATTAACAGCTTAGATCTAGGAAAACTAAGGACCAAATGTCTCAAGAAATTCAAATGTCAAGGCTTTCAACTTTATTTACAAGACACTAATTAGGCATGTTTGTTTATCTCTTCACATGCTTTGTTAAAGATCACTACAACACACCAGGCCTAACTGGTGAAGCCTTATCAGACACAGATGTCTGACATATTGCCAGCTAAATTACCAGCTACTGCAGATTCCCATAAGTGGGGTGGGGGTGGGGGTGGCATGTGGAGTTGGCTGGAATAAAGATGCCATTAGTGAGAGAGAGAGAGAGAGAGAGAGAGAGAGAGAGAGAGAGAGAGAGAGAGAGAGAGAGAGAGAGAGAGAGAGAGAGAGAGAGAGAGAGAGAGAGAGAGAGAGGGAGGGAGGGGGGAGGGGGGGGGTAGGTACATCTTTTTAACTGTTGAAAACAGTGAAGATAAGAAATCACACAGGTAAATGCTCTTAGTAGATTGCACTTCTTTGACTGGGCGAAGCAGACACGCCCAGTTAAAAAAAAAATTCTTAAGCAAATTAATTTTGTTCAATCTGAGATCAGTGAGTTTTAGACCAAAAAGTGTCTCTTGATGTGTTACAGAGCATCAGAGACCTGTATTGATATCTCTTCTCATGCTTTGTTCAACATCACTACAAGGCACCAGGCCTAACTGGACAAACCTTATCAGGTACAGATGTTCTCCACATTGCCAGTTAAGACAGACACCCCCCCCCCCCCCTCAATCCCCATTGCTTAAGTTCAGCCATTTTGCAATCTTCTTGCAAGTACAAAATCTGTAGGAAACTGTTTCTCTGTTGCCCCTGCTTGTGCTAGGACCAGGCTAACAAGCAGCAACAACTTTGACACAACAGCTGCAGTTGAAGACCTATATTCTCGCCAGATTATTTTCAGAACTAATGGTGACATCTTGATGAACATACATATTGAGAGATGGTAGGGCAGTATCTAATACCAGGCTGAATCTCCGTCACTGTTGTATGACTCCTTGCTTAGTCCGGCTTCATCACTGTCTCCTGCTCTTCCCATATGAGGGCAAGCGCTGACCTAGAATCATCGTCACTTTCGCTGCCATCAGCAGAGCTCCCTTTGTCATCATCGCTTGAATCAGCGATGTAATAATCACTGATGACATGTATGTCACCAAATCTCTTCCCTCTGCATTTATTATGTTGGCATCACGAGCAGAATTCAGTGCATGGTAAAACAGTTTGCTGCGTTCCGCGCGTGCTCCATGGCTGTGGGAGTGAGATCATGTGATGTTCTTGACCAATCAGAGGAGGGGATTCCCACTTGGCAACGAATCATTGGCGCCTTAGTGGTCAGTGAATGAGCTGTTTGCCTGGGAGTCCGAAGGATTTCAGCCAATAGAAAGCCCAGGATCAGATAGTTGGGAGAATTAGCTTTCAATTAATAGTACGTAATCAGCTATACTGCTTATAGTTATGCCTGTATTCAGGAGAGAAAAGGACTGTTTTGATCGCGTTTTCAGTCCCGTTTTGGTACGGTATTGCCTGATTAAGTACTGCAAATTTTATTCACAAAATGACCACGTTTTGCAAAATGATGCTGTTGGGACATAAACAGGTGGATATACATTCCAAATCTGTAAATATCCCCAAATCGACATACCCAACCCCTACTCGTTACATTTGCTTATATCTCGAATTGAGCTCAGGTGACTTGCGTCTCATTTTGGAATGGAGGGTCACAATTTTGTGTCCATGCATTGACAATGATCCTGTAAAATGTACAGATGCATTCCATTTTTTGGATAGTTACATCTGCCATTTGTTCCTGTGGCATAGGTGTATCATGACATTTTTGTCAAGGCTTAAAGTTAAAGAGGGCAAAAGTAGTTTTTCACATATACAGAAATGATAGACAGGAAAAAATGAATCACAACAAGGACAGCAGTGGTCAGTTTTCCCATGTTATGCCTGCATTATTTTTCTTTTTTGTTTCTTTCTGCATCCTCATAAAAAGTTAGTGTTACCAGGACCCATCATATGGGTTTCTTCAAAAAGTGGTGTACATGTATATTCCCATTCCTACAAAGGAGTTTCCCCCCCCCCCCCCCCCCCCGCCCGGTTAGAGTTATGTCTTACCCAGCAGACATGAAAAGTAGGAAGCACCACGTAAACCAGCTGGGAGTTGTATGAGACGAGTTCTTCCACATTAAGCATTAGAGGTAATGCGTTGTAGACAAGTTGGAAGGGAAGGGAAGTTCCTGTAAATACTTTAAAACATTTTTTGCTTCGGCACGTTGTAGATGTTGAACCAAAGCTAATGCAGTCATACAGGGGAGTAGGTGCATCGTAGATGTCCACCAAGTATCATTCACGCACAGACAGAATTACATGCATGGACACATTTACGAAATATAGTTGCAGCCAGTATAACATTGTCAAGATATTCAAATAGACCCAGATTTTTCCCGTCCCAGGGATAGAACCACAGCACTGCACCTCACACATTGTCCAACCCCAAAGCATGCTCACTTGGAAAAATCTGGGTCTATTTAAATATATTCAGGGTAATGAGAAATAGGTCCGAGTGCAGAGGGGCACTTGCCCTATGCATCTGGTGGCAGAGGCTGGTTTCTCTGGATGATGGATGCACACTCCAAAGCAAAGCAATCCAAAAGTATTTCTAGTCATTTTACAAGTGATTGCTGTAGTCTATGTCCAACATCTAATCAGTCAGTTCTTGTAAGCAATCAGTTTTCATGAACCAGACACTGTCTGCTTTGTCATCCCAATTTTGATACCCCCTCTTGTGTGATGATAGCAGTCAGTTTAGGATGATATTGGAAAGGCCTTTGGATTGCATACCCATAGTTTGAGGACCTGCCTGTAGAGTTATGGTATGTGTTCAAGGGATGTAACTCTTACTGTATTTGGGAGCAGCAAGGAAGAGAAGATAGCACTTGGAATATTAAAATAATATTTTAAAATATTGGTATTTCCTCCAGACTTGTGTATTCTTCATGGCTGCAGGGGTTTGTGTTACCTTTAAGTACATTTCCTTGCCCTTTTTTTTTGCACAGCCGGGTGATGAAAAGGCTGCAGCAGTCACCAGCCATTGAAGTGTTCCTTACCAAGATAGAAGGGGACTCGGAAAAGGTTGTTAACAAAGACCTGGTGGACAAAGGTTTTGCCAGAAGCTGCATCATGTCTGATGTTGATTACATGGCTGACAACCCCATGAGTAAGTGCTCTTCATAGCAGTTGGTGTCTTCTCACTACTAATGGACTGCTAAATCCTTTCCCTTCCAACAGCAGATATCAATAGCCATGTCCGTGCCTGGGCACAACTGAAGGCCGATTGGACGCCTTTTCTCTCTCTCTCTCTCTCTCTCTCTCTCTCTCTCTCTCTCTCTCTCTCTCTCTCTCTCTCTCTGTCTCTGTCTCTGTCTGTCTGTCTGTCTGTCTGTCTGTCTGTCTGTCTGTCTGTCTGTCTGTCTGTCTGTCTGTCTGTCTGTATGTCTCTGTCTGTCTGTCTGTCTGTCTGTCTGTCTGTATGTCTCTGTCTGTCTGTCTGTCTGTCTGTCTGTCTGTCTGTCTGTATGTCTCTGTCTGTCTGCCTGTCTGTCTCCCTCCCTCCCTCTCTCTCTCTCTCTCGTTCTTTCTCATTCTTTGTCGTACACACACACATACACACACAAACACAAAACATATTAAATAAAGATTGAATTATTCTTAATTGCTGTGCAAATCTAATCAGATCATTTGTCATCAAGGTGACAGTGACCATGATGCGATATCTTATAATACGGTTGTGAGGAGGATGACGATATAATTTTCTGCTTTCAGACAAGCAAGAGGAGGATGACCCCCTTGAGAAGTGGGACCCAATGGCAGATGACCATCAATCCCTGAGGAACAGCTACAAGGTGGACATTGATGACCCTGGTGTGGCCACTGTGGGATACAGTAAGTCTGCACCATCATCCTGAAAGCAGCTGCCCCTCTCACTCATCATGCAGTGAAAGTGTCACATGTGTATGCTGATGTGTGTGTGTGTAGTGTGTAGTGTGCATGTGCACACATACACCCTGTGTCCTAAGGTATGGCAGTATTTTCAATTGGCTCTAATAAAGTGCCACTGAATTGTGTGTGCTTATGTGTATGTGTGTGTGTGTAATATGTAGTGTGCATGTGCACACGTACACCCTGTGTCCTGAGGTATGGCAATATTTCCCATTTGGCTCTAATGGAGTGCAACTGAATTGTGAACCCTCTTAGATGGCTTTGTCAGACTCACTGAGTTTTAGTGTATTTGACTTGATCATGATGTCAAATGGATGGATGGTCAAAGACTGAATTTCCTGTGAGAAAAGAAGGGGATTTGCACAGACCTCATTCTTGAAGAGTTGTGGTATTTTGCATGCAATCATTTCATTCATGAATTGCAGGCTAGCCTGACTAGAAGAGTTGAACATTCAGACTACTGGATCACCACAAGTGGTGCAAATGTTTGTTTGCATGGACGGCATGTAAGATTTCAGGGGGAAAGGTTGCAGGGGAGAATGAGTGACCATCATCAATTTCATGCTTGTTTGGAAATAGAGTAGTCATTGATTGCTCGCAATTGAACAGACATGCACTCATGCATTTGTGCTTGTTTGTGTGCAAGTGCACATAATTGTACGTACATGCGTGCACACAAACGCTCCAGTTCATAGGATTTGTTAAGAGGGCAGATGTTGATGAAACTAAGAAATGCAAGGACATGTTTCATGTGGCCACTTCACCCAGTGGAAGACTGCCTGACAACTTCATTTTAGGGATGATTAAGGTGGTAATGGTTGTGATGATAACGATAATGATGTTAATGGTGGTCATGGTGGTGGTGGTGTTGTCTTGACATGCTTTTGTTGCCTAAAAATATTTTACTTTAGTGTTTAATTTGCCTGTAGATAAACTGATGTAGTTGTGTGCTTTTTTGAGTTTTATCTCTTTTATGCCTACTATTCACTAGCACTTAGTTCATCCTTTTGATTTTAATGCATGGATTGCTGTTGATAGACTTGATGTATCACAAGTCTTTTTTGCGTTGACAATAGGTAGATCTAAGCATAATTGCAGTTTTTAATAGATTTATTGTCTTGGACTCTCTCTCTCTCTCTCTCTCTCTCTCTCTCTCTCTCTCTCTCTCTCTCTCTCTCTCTCACACACACACACACACACACACACACACACACACTCACTCACTCATTCACTTACACTCACTCACTCACTCACTCACTCACTCACTCGCTCACTCACTCACTCACTCGCTCACTCACTCACTCACTCACTCACTCACTCACTCACTCACTCACTCACTCACTGACATGCATTTACTGACAGGCGAACACATGCATACATTCATACTTATGCATTTACACTCATATTGACATGTTCATTCGCATATCTGAGACATACAGGTGTAGTGCACTCTAGAGCTGCATACCATGTAAATAACATGGTTGATAGTCATAAGCAGCAGCTACTGTTAAGATTAATGGAGAATGGATTAGCAAACATTTATCTGTTTTCCAGGGGGGTGGGGGCACTTAGAATGATCTTTTTTATTTTTCTATTTTTTTCAATTTTTTTAGTGACTGCAAATCTGAACTTAGGCATTTTTAGTAGACTTTCATTTTAGACTAACCTGTTTTCATTAGCCTCATTGTGGTAAATACTTTTTTCCTTTGCTTCATGTTTATCTTTATGCAATAAAGAATTCACCCTTTTTTATTTCCTTCCTTTTTTGGCGTGGGGGGTGGGGGTTATGTTTTGCCTGTACAATTATGTTTGAAGTGCCACTTTGCTATTGCACTTGGGGCAAAAGCATGGTCAGATATCTTCAAGTGAGAATACTTCTGCTTTTTATTGTCTCACATGCAAAGCAAAAGTGAGTCTATGTACTCACCCATGTCGTCCGTCCGGGCGTCCTGTCGTCCGTAAAAACTTTAACGTTGGATTTTTCTCGGAGACTCAGTTCAGTTCAGTCTCTTAACCCTGAGATGGGTTGTTGAGGCACCACTGATGACTTTCGGACAATCTTCCTCCATCGATCTCTATCCTCTGTGGCTCGCTGTGAGTCAGCAAAGGTCAAGCCTATCCACTCTTTGATGTTGTCTTCCCACCTCTTTCTCTGCCTGCCCCTCCTTCTCCCACCTGGTACAGTACCTTGCAGGATGGTCTTGGCCAGCCCACTGCCTCTTGACACGTGACCGTACCACTTCAGCTTTCTGCTTTCCACGATTGAGAGCAGGTCTTCTCGGAGACTATTAAGTCTATCAACACCCAATTTGGCAAGATGGTGTATGATGACAAGGCGTCAAAAAACATACATAGTGACTTGACCTTGCTTCAAGGTCAAGGTCGCAGGGGCCGTAAATGTTGTCTAAAAAACAGCCATTTTTCACATTTTCCCAATTTTCTCTGAAGTTTTTGAGATTGGATACCTGACCTATATATGGTATATAGGGCAAAGTAATCCCTATCTTTTGATACCAGTTTGATTGGTCGAAAGAAAGCACTGCAACTGCAAGCCGAAAACACCAATGATGTAGATTCATCTGCAGCAGCTGATTCTGGATCATCAACACCCAGCACTACACTTCGTTTCCCTAGGATGTCTACTACGATGTATGGCAGTAGCATCAGTGGACTTTGGTGAAGGAATGTAAAGGTGCTTTTCACAACACAAACACTTAAGTTCACAAAACTATCATTCATTTCAGTATTTTGTCACTACCGCCCGCTCTGTTGCTGAGTTGAGTTGAGTTGAGTTGAGTTGAGTTGCACAACCTCTGTACATAGTTCACAACACAACCTCTGTACATAGTGGTCTTTGCCCTTCTTGTTAGATCTTATTTGTAAGTGGCACCCCCACCCTCACCCCCCAAAAAAAAAATCTAAGCAAGAGTGTCCTTACAAAACTTGCTTCTGTTATTTTAAACTGTAGCATGTGCCACACCAGCAAGTAAGGGCTTTCCCAGTGTAGAGGGAGCAGCCTGTATTGATTTGGCCATTGATTTTGTCAGCTTGGCTCAGATGGTCATTCCCATGGAGTTCAAACTCCCCATCACAGAATGGGTTGCACTGAGGAAGGGTCAGCCATTGCTCTTAACTGGGCGGCAGTTTCATGGGTCACCCAAAGGCCACAGGTGTGACTGGTCTGTAGGTCTGTCCTGGACTGGAGAACTCAGCAGTGCCAGCAATGAAGGTTGCATGGTGGAAGTACTGCACCCTGCTGTTTGATGTCTGAGCTCTGATGGCCAAGGATGAATTATGGATCATGAAGAGCAAGTGTGCCTGCAATTTTTTTGGAGAATCTGCTGGCAGCATCAGTGTGAGATAAATGAGGGGAATCAACACATTGTGCAATGGTAATGTCCCTTCTGAGTTATGATTGAAGATTAAGTGACAGTTGTTCACTATGTTGAAGTTTATCTTTCACTTAGCCCCCCTGTGGGTTCAGGGTAAGAATTGACCCACCGCATCTCCCTACGTGATTCGAAAGAGGCGAATAACTAGGGACACCGTGACTGGATTACGTTTACTTTAAATTGTTCAGGTGATTTTCGTGCTTAATGGCCTTATATGGCCTTCAAAGGCTGATTGGCCGTAAAACACCATCCATCCATCCATCTTTCACTTAGTCTCCCCAATAACCATTCTGTGAATAGATGGGTGTACGTGGACTGCAATGACGATGTTCTTCATGGCTATCTGACAAGGTTGAAGTGCATAAACCTTAAACGGAGTTGTTGACTTGTAGAGATGTGGTTCTCACAGAGCATTTGTGTTACTTTGTCCAGGGAGGGCAAACTGCTTGTCAGTGTCATCATCCGACCTGTGTCTTGAAAACTGCCTGGGCTTCATCTTTTGTCTAGTAACACAGAGGTGTGACACTCACCCTCCATTCCCCTCTCATTCCATTGAAAGATAAAGCGTAATCAATCAATCTCAGATCATGCAAGATAGTAAAGACCGGAAAGACAGACAGCATTGTAGGATTTTCAAAATGGGGTCTTCGATCCCGCACTGGCCGTCGATGCGTAAAATAACCCTCAGAAACATAATTTGGGGACTGGACGGGCTTTATTTCCCCCAAGCGCTCGGTATGTGCGAGCAATGACAAGTAAGGATGACACAGTAGTGGACTTTATTCATGCAGAATACATTTAAACGTGCATAAACGATGTATGTGGCAAAGAAAACGCTTTCTTAGCGTCTAGCAACACAACATGCGGCGCAGAAGATTTACCTCCCTTTTAACAAGTAAAGCGCTGCACTAAATCTGTAGGTGTTCACAAGAGGCAAAGAGCACTCAATTGCCAACATGAAGCGCTCATGCAGCGCTTTGTACTCCTGAACAAGCCTGATGACTTGCTTTGCGTTTACTCTAAACTTTACTAGTGATTTTAGTGCTTAATGACCTTACAAAGGCTGATAGGCCGTAAACACTATCCATCCATCCATCATTCAGCTTGAAGGACCTGTCTTGGTAGAAGCAGTCTCGGAGTCATTGACGAAGAGTTCTCAGAAAGATTCTCTCATCTGCAGTAATGCCACTCTCCCAAACATATGCAAAACACGTTTTTGGCAAAAGCTCCTCCACATTATTAGACCAGTTATACATGTATTTGCATATTGCAGAGGCCAGTATATGATATGTCTGCTTTTGGAGACTGTTTGCTGGCATTCAGCACAATCTCGTCCTATATTTAATGGCTCTAATGGCGCAGATAATATATATATATATATATATATATATATATATATATATATATATATATATATATATATATATATAATTGAGCTGTGTGTCTGTCTCTGGGTTTTTTTTGGACACTTATACGTTTCCACAGTTTTATTCCCATCTCGACTTAAAACTTGGTATGGGGTTAGGTGTGGGCTGGGGTCAGGTCATGGTAGGGTTAAAAAAATGGTGTTGCTGTGGTAACCAGAAGTGGGCACAAACAAGATGGCCGCCAAAAACTCAAAGTGCTCCGATTTGACCGAAATTTGGTGTGTGGGTAGGTAAAGTCAAATGATGAAGATCTGTGAACAAATGTTTTGGTTATCATGGTTACGTAATGAGAATAACAAAATGGCGGCTGAAGAATTTGGTTTTGTATGTGGCTTTGGCACTTTGCACAGTGCCTGGTCGCGAAGCGGCTAGTATATATATGCGCCCATTTATTCATCTTACTCACCTATATACTTCTATATACCTATATACAGTCGTCCAGGAGTAACGGATATCTACAATGGTAGTAACCATGATAACCATAAAATTTGATCACTGATCTTCATCATTTGACTTTACCTACCCACACCAAATTTCGGTCAAATTGGAGCACTTTGAGTTTTCGGCGGCCATCTTGTTTGTGCCCACTTCCGGTTACCATGGCAACACCATTTTTTTAACCCCACCATGACCTGACCCCGGCCTACACCTAACCCCATACCAAGTTTTAAGTCGATGGGAACGTATAAGTGTCTCTCTCACACACACACACACACACACACACACACACACACACACACACACACACACACACACACACACACAGCCTTCTCAATTATATATATTGCAAGAGCTGCTCTGCTACTTCCTCTTACTTGAAAGACTTAAGACTGTCAGCTGACGGTGATTATAGGCAAAGAGAGACGGTTTTCCAAACAGGGTACAGGCATTGAGGAGGGGTGAGCAGGGAGAGGCTGGAGATGAGGTTATCCCCGACACAGACGTGGTGATGTACGTCCTAATGAGGTGCGGAGAAGATAGAAAGGGGCTACGAGGGGTAATGGTTTGGAAGATGAAACGTCGGGAGTGGTATCTTCATCAGGTATTTGGCAAAGTGAGAAGAACGCAAGGGCGGAGAGGTTGATAGAAAGGGCAACACCCTAGAGAATGGCGATGAGGGAAAGTTTGAAATAAGAGAGAGAGAGAGAGAGAGAGAGAGAGAGAGAGAGAGAGAGAGAGAGAGAGAGCGAGGGGGGGGGGGGGGGGGGGGGGGACGGGCGTTGCACTAGAAATTGAAAGGCAGAAGAAGCAGAGAAGAGAGGGTGAATTGTTAGAGAGGAGAAGGGGGAGTGTACGGGGTGGGATGTTCTGGGGTGGTTTGGTGTGGAGTACAGGACTGGTGCATTAGCCCCCATTTCCTGTGATCCGCCATCAGCTTTCTCTCCATCCCCAGTGGCTTGCAACGGCCTTATCTAATAAGCTGGCTTTCCTCCTCCTCTCCCACTTTCCGCCCTTGGCTTTCCTCCTCTTCCTCTCCCACTTTCCGCCCTTGGCTATCCTCCTTCTCCTCTCCCACTTTCCGCCCTTGGCTTTCCTCCTCCTCCTCTCCCACTTTCCGCCCTTGGCTTTCCTCCTTCTCCTCTCCCACTTTCCGCCCTTGGCTTTCCTCCTCCTCCTCTCCCACTTTCCGCCCTTGACTTTCCTCCTTCTCCTCTCCCACTTTCCGCCCTTGGCTTTCCTCCTCCTCCTCTCCCACTTTCCGCCCTTGGCTTTCCTCCTTCTCCTCTCCCACTTTCCGCCCTTGGCTTTCCTCCTCCTCCTCTCCCACTTTCCGCCCTTGACTTTCCTCCTTCTCCTCTCTCACTTTCCGCCCTTGGCTTTCCTCCTCCTCCTCTCCCACTTTCCGCCCTTGGCTTTCCTCCTTCTCCTCTCCCACTTTCCGCCCTTGGCTTTCCTCCTTCTCCTCTCCCACTTTCCGCCCTTGGCTTTCCTCCTTCTCCTCTCTCACTTTCCGCCCTTGGCTTTCCTCCTCCTCCTCTCCCACTTTCCGCCCTTGGCTTTCCTCCTTCTCCTCTCTCACTTTCCGCCCTTGGCTTTCCTCCTTCTCCTCTCCCACTTTCCGCCCTTGGCTTTCCTCCTCCTCTCCCACTTTCCGCCCTTGGCTTTCCTCCACAGAGGCGTCCTTGTACAGCTGTTTACCGTCTGCAGAACCTTGTATCAGCCTTGCTTCCCTCTAAGTCATGTATACGACTCGCATTCAGGTAGCACCAGGTACGTACACCGTACATTTCAGGGACAAGCAGCACTCGTACATGTGACCAGTCTACCCACACCGAGTCGGTCTGATACTCTTAGCGATTTTCACATTGTCTTGGCACACAGTGTTATGAATTCCCTTCAGAATGGTACAAAAATGATAATGAAATATGCAATAGTTGATAGGCCTACATATAATTATGCCTGATTAAATGCGTGGGAACTGAAAACGGGATGTGTGTGTGTGCGCGCGCATGTGTGTATACGGGTTTGTGTGTGTGTGCGTGCGTGCTTGTGTGTGTGTGTGTGTAAAACGGCTGTTAAGTGCATCGATATTGCTCTGTTAAGAAAGTTATGGAGATCGAGCGATCTCATTGGCTTCTAGCTGAAAGGGAATTCCCCCCATGGCCAGTGACAAGACAATACGTAAAGACGAGACTCCCATTTACATGCACAGCGACACCACACTAAGTGAAGGTAAAGATGCGAACTCTTATATTGCAATTTTTCACTTATTGCTGAGTGCTCAAAGCGAACACTTATCCTCCTGCACAACACGAATTCGTTTACAAGTAAGGCAGAGGTAAGATTATGACGACGTGGGGAGCTACGCAATCGGACGTTTTTCACCCACAAAAGATATTACGCGGTCTTCCATCAGGCGAGAAAAACGATGGACGAAACTTGGAACAGTTGTGCAGTGATAATTCAGCTTTTTGAATTGAGTAGAGTCTCAATGTTGCCGAAGCGATATTCATCAGTGCAAATCGCCTTATGTCTGTATTCAACCGAAGTATCGAACCGACCTAGTTTGGGAGGACTGTAAAGCGACAGGACCTTGCTCATTGTACTTTATTATCGTTCATTCCAGAAGCATTCAGCCCTCAGTATATAATTTGGGGCCCCCTGTAGAATTATGTATTCACCGCATGTCCTAGTATACACTGCATGCCCTAGTATACACTGCATTTTAAAATAACTTATTGTATACGTTAGACGGTTGGACTAGCTTTTTAGTTTACCTCATTTTATTGTAGATATGCACGGCACACTCGAGAAGACCTGAAGAACAACATACGGCCTGAATGCTTCTCATTGTCCATTTTAATTAACTCGATTCCGATACACAGGATAGCGTTCGGTATACACTATGTTCTGAAGGTTCTGGAATGTGCCAGAATATTGTGGTACTATATAAGTCAGTCTCCGCACCCTGGTCGTTGCTTAGTTACGTGACGTAGTCAGGGTAAATTTGTCTTGTGTGTGTCACGTGATGTCATTCGCCGAGCTTCTAGACAAGTGGAGTACACATTGTAGTCGGTTATAGAATATTATGCAATCTGTAGAAAGGTATATAAGCAAGGCGCGTAGAGATGACAGAGAGCGCACATGAGAAACAGGTGAGAGCCTAAGAGGAAGAATAGCAAGTGTGATAAGTCCTCCTTTCTAAGGAGTGAGTCCTCGACGACTTTTGTGCCCTAGAGTGTAGTGCACTCCAGAGTGTACACGTATGATACAGCGTTCTAGGAGGAAGCGCACGATAGACACGGAAGACACGAGTAAGAGCGTGAATAACAGTGATTGTGTCCTCCCAGAATCCAGTCTCGAGAGTGAAGTTATTGTGGTTAATGCTGATGACTGATTGTCATCGCTGTGTATTGACCAGTGCGTGTACAAAGTTTTTCGAAAACGACCACTGGATCTTGTGAACTTCGACTTCCCGGTGCAAGCTAGGAGAGCCGCCGTATTAACAGGACTTTGACTTCCCGGTGCAAGCTAGGAGAGCCCTCGTATTAACAGGACTTTGTGAACTTGGACTTCCCGGTGCAAGCTAGGAGAGCCGCCGTATTAACAAGACTTCGACTTCCCGGTGCAAGCTAGGAGAGCCACCGTATTAACAGGACTTCGACTTCCCGGTGCAAGCTAGGAGAGCCGCCGTATTAACAAGACTTCGACTTCCCGGTGCAAGCTAGGAGAGCCACCGTATTAACAGGACTTTGTGAACTTCGACTTCCCGGTGCAAGCTAGGAGAGCCCTCGTATTAACAGGACTTCGACTTCCCGGTGCAAGCTAGGAGAGCCCTCGTATTAACAGGACTTCGACTTCCCGGTGCAAGCTAGGAGAGCCGCCGTATTAACAAGACTTCGACTTCCCGGTGCAAGCTAGGAGAGCCACCGTATTAACAGGACGTCTGTGAACATTTCGGCACTTCACCCGGTGTCCAGCTAGGAGAGTAATCGCCGTAAATTATCAGGAGCTTTGTGAACCTTCGACTTCCACGGTGCAAGCTATGGAGACGCGCGCCGTTATTAACAGGACTTCGCCCTTCCACCGTTGCAAGCGTAGGAGAGC
>JAWQFJ010000468.1:35173-60173 GCA_034096865.1 Theodoxus fluviatilis
TCAGACAACCAATATGTGTCTCTCTCCGTTGTGGCATCTCTCTGTGTGTGTCTCTCTTTGTACTCTGTCTGTCTGTCTGATCTGTGTCTGTCTGTCTGTCTGACTGTCTGTCTGTCTGTCTGGCTGTCTGTCTGAGAGGAGCGAGATGAGAGAGAGCAAATACGTCTTTATCTGCCTGCTGCCTGCCTAAACAGTCCTCTGCTGTCAGTCATCTTCACCTTTCTTCCCGTCTGCTCTTCTCCTTTTCTTACCTGACTGATCTCTGACTCGTCACTCTGACCGTGCAACATTCGAACCAAATGTAGGGCGCTGTGGCTAATGCAAAGGAGAGAGGTATCATTTCGAGCGCATGACAGCGGCTTGAAGGTGCGACTCTCGTTTTTTCTTTTACCACTGTGGCCTATTGGGTTTGCAGTTCAAAGCAGTTCACAAGATGCGGGTGTATAACTACAGAGGGAAAAGTTCTTTTCCGTTTTATCTTTTGATATTAAAAATTGTCTCCTTAGTGCACTCTCGGATTCTGTCGATTTTTGCAACCCTTGTGAGTTGGGGGTAAAAATAGACCCTCCGTGTCTCCGAAAGCGATTCGTAAGAAGCGGACGACTAGGGGAAACGGCTTGCTCTCACTCAAACCAGGTTGTGTGATTTTCTTGATCAATAACCTTACATAGCCTACAAGGTTGGCAGGCCGTACAACCTCGTTCGTTCGTTTATTTATTCACTATTCATTCATCATTTTGCGTTGTTGTTGTTGTTGTTGTTGTTGACTAAATTCTTACTGTGGGATTGCACAAGACCTTCTTCTTGATAATGTAGTCATTGGAATGTTTGTTGGTGCTTGACTGGCCCTTAGTACCACAACTCTTGCTGTAGGATTTCATAATCAACAAAATCATGAAGAGTGAAATAACAACAATTCAAGTGGCTGCTCAGGGAAAACAATTCATTGAACTTATCAAACCGTATCAGACGCTCTCAGACGAGGAGTGCACGCAGACGTGAGACGATCTCCGAGGGAGAAGGTCTGTCTTCTCGCGACCTACGGAGCAACTCGAGTCCGCAAACCTGCGATGGGTCCGATATGTCCATGGGTCCTTCCCGGAGAACCTGTCAGGCCTATGACGTGTACGTATAGCATCCATCAGCATGATAGGATTGCGTTTCGAAAGCACTACTTCCTCATTTAACAGTCAGGAAATATGCTACTCATTGTTAGTATGTTTGTGTCCAATACGGTTTCCAGAACGACAGATTTGATTCGTGTGCAGGTGGAAACGCGGCTGCTTGGTCACTTCGTCGTCTCAGAGATGTAATGAATAAGCCGGGACGAAACATTTCTAGTCCGTGCTGACTTGTACAGGCGGCACTGACATGGCGTCTTCGGAGCAAACGCTGTGGCACATTACATCACTCTCACTCTCCAATGGCAATGGGTGAGCATGTGTGGGCGAACTTCCTGTAAATGCACGAACGCACGAGTCTACGCTTTGGTCTTTGTTTGGTTCTCTTGCTGGCTCTCTGATGGTGTTTGCCTTGAGGGCGTTGCTGTGGGCTCAGTCTGGCTGGGCTGTGATCTCACTCACCTCCACAGCATCAGGGTCGGCATCCTCCAAGTCCCACGTGCATGGAGTCGATCTGTCCTAACGCCTGTCCCCTGCTCCAACCCTCTGCTTCAGGCTCAGGGACAGTGGGATGGGACGGACGGGCTGCCGGGGAAAGGACTGTGTGGATGGTGGATGGTCTGTGGATGCGGAAACGGATGGGAGATGTTTACTCGAGGTGGTCCGATGCCCAGTTACCCGATAGTGTGTGCTTTGGCGCTGGCGAAACGCCTCACAGGAAGCCGGGCGTCATGCTTCGAGCTCATGTCGTATAGTCCACCCCGATCTGGTTTCCCCAGGGCTGGCTGCCCATTTAAGGGTGCATGCTCCCTTTCGGAGACAACGGGAAGCAGCCCGTGCCAGTTTGAGCCAGACGCCGCTTGTTCGCCAGTGACGTGAAGGGGGAGTCTGGAGCCAATGGCGGCGGATGTGGCATCTGATCGGGTGGTGACTCGATGTTAGTGCTCGGAGTAATTCCTGACAGATGAAAAAAAAATCACTGCACACGTTTTGTTTGACATTTGTGATGGTGCAGATGAAGTATGAGGAATCTCCCCTTTGAAGGGGAAAGTGTGTAAATGTGATGGGAAAGCCTCAGGCCTTCTGGCGCTTGTATGGAATGATTTTCAATGACTCGCGTCTCCTTGCCTACTTGCCATATAACCTTTAGCCATCTTCTTAATGGCATCTTCCTGTACTTGTCGAGCGACCTCCTGAAGCGTCTGAAGACATGCCTCGTAAAGTCTGGTGGGAAAAGTATTGCAATCAAAGTCGGCAGTTGGTTTGGAAGTTGACAACAGCAAACCACTTCACTTTTTAAAAGTCAACAAATCCTTGGAACGAGGGGTTTCCCCGCTTGGCCACAAATCCTCCTCCTAACAGCAATTGTCCGTACTGGAAATGGGTGGTAGCTAGCAGTGCTTGTATACGAGCGTACGTGTGCCCCAAATACGGAAAGCTCACTTGAGGGAGATGCTTCTCAGCCACAGCAGTCGCTGCTCACCAGCCTAGCTCCAGCGTGCAACCCTTTGTCTCTTGATACAGAGGGCGTCCTACCACCACAGCTGCCGTACTCACGTACCTACTCTACCTGACATAAAACAGTATTTAGCTCACGCTTGCTGTAATATCCATTTTCAAAGTCGGTCAATCAGAAGTCAATCTTTCTGTTGAAATTACGGGATTCTGCTTCACTCACCAAATCTTCGTGATCTCCTTTTTGCCAGAGTTAGTTCTGCAGTACTCGCTGATCTGACCTTGCGCCATTTGGTCGCTGTTGAAGTTGTGATTCAAGTACACAGCCCCTTCTTACCTACTTGGTCAACTTTTCAGATTGTACTGACTGCCCTTGCTTGACTGGTGTCGGCTAGCACCGGTCGTCAGACTCGACTCTGGAACATGTAGGATCGTTGCCGTGGCCTTGCGATGCCTGGGTGTCAAAGACTTACTTCCTACTTACCCATTCTATTCCAACAGACTTTTCCTTGCAAGGGTTGTGTATCACACGCGCTGCTGTCACCTCACGGAGACGGAGAGGGCGAGCTGTTGGATCAATCAATGATGGCCACACCTTGTCCCTGGCTTCCGCAATCCGGCCACGTTCGTTGCCTGCTAATCAAAAAATTCTTCTACCGCTTCGCCTTCACCGTGCAAATAAATGACAATTATCAATTTCGCCGAAGCTGTCCCCAGTGCCTGCCAAGGACAATTCAAGGAAGACAGCAGAGCGTCTTCATCACGTCCTCGGTGTCTTTTGTCCGCTTATGTAGTGTAGTTCCAATGTAGAAGACAAGTTAAATATGAAACAACGTACAATTCATTCCGCCGACATTGAAATGCCTTTTGAACTTTGCACTATTGCGTCATGATAACGGAAAAGGCGCTGAATCCCTCCTTCGAGCTCCTGACGAAACTCGTTCAGGTTTTTGCCCATTCATTGTCCTTGAGAAGTCGGCCACTAGGCCGCTCTCAAGGTTAATTAAAAGGTTATTTAAAAAAGTAAAGGTAAAGATGTAGTTTATGTAGCGACGTGTCACCCATGACTGGGTCTCAAACCGTTTTTGCACCCGGTTCGATCATCTCCAGGATTTGGCCGTCTCAACCCTCAACCAATGATTTATGAATCAGAACGTTTTGACTAGGCATAAAATCATGGACTAGAGGAAACGATCGCCTTTTGAGGACCGACGTAAAAAGTGTACCCTTCTTTTGAATAAAGTTTTTTTTAATCTTAGAAAAGCACTTTTTCACTCTTCACCGCTTTGTATGTGTACAACACAGCCGACGCTGTGCCAAGAGTTGCCGCAGCGTGAGCAAGGCGGTGCAGATGAGGGCGGCGTGGCTGCCCCCAATGAAGTCGGGGCGGTGCAGATGAGGGCGGCGTGGCTGCCCCCAATGAAGTCGGGGCGGTGAGCAATGGGCGGAATGCGGCGTCGCCTGACGCCACGGCTTTGCAGGCCTCCACTTCAATTGGATCAGGAGATCCACTCGTGTGATTCATTTTCTTGCCGCATGCACTCGTTGTGGACGTCCGCGTTTTTCTGGAGGTTTTTCCCGGCAAAAAAATGACAAGAGTAGGAGAGAGTAGGAGATCAGGAACGGTATTATCAAGTGAATTGTCTATTTTCTTTGAAATTCAGGAATTTTTTTCCAGCAACACATCGCCAGTTTTGGGCTGGCCAGACGCAATGTGTTCTTAACGTGATTGATGGTTGTAGGACATTCTTTTTTTTCCCATGGCAATTATCCACCTTCTCCACATAATATTCGTTCGTACAGCCAAGGAAATGATCTGGAGCGAATTGGCAATTTGATGCATGTACCTTTTGCTTATAAGAGTAATTACTTTTCTTGCAATATTCTCTCTGCTTGACTGATAATGGACTTTTTGTTATGAAGACCTTGCGTTGACAGCTGTGATGCGGTGGTGATGGGATAGGGGGAGAATGGCTGCCGAGAGCACGCGCACACCTGCATCTGCATGAATGCGCATAAGCGCGCATAAGCATATGGCTGTGTGCAGGCCTGCATTCATGAATGCAAACGTGGGCATCATAGGAATCTCTTGGTTACGAGTCATGACGTTATGTGATCCAAATTTGGTCGTTCAGGATGACCGTGCGCCGATCACGTGTTGCCGCTCTCGCTCGCTGACTCTGGGCTCCGTGAGCGACTGATTTGCGCGCGTCTCGCTCGCGTACCGCCCCGTGGCGTCTGTCTTTATCGCGTACCGCCCCGTGGCGTCTGTCTTTATCGCGCACCTGATTGTCTAGTGTGGACGTGTCGAGAAAATCGGGTTTGCCGGGATTCGAAACGCAAGCTTCGCAGTGCAGAATGGAAAATAAACATTGGCAAGGCAAGTCGTGTATTCAGAGCTTATCGATGGAAATCCAGAGCTTAGAGGACTTCTCCAATATTCAAAGACGGCTTTAGTACGCCTTTGAAGGCAAGCGGTATTGGGACAGACAAGGTGGAACATCTGGTTCATGAAGAGCAGCAGGTAAAGAGGGATTCAGACATTTCGAAGATCAAAGTTGACTTGTTCCTGACAACAGGAGACACCTGCGAAAACGGCGTATCGCAGCGCCCAATAATTTGGACACAGCCACGGCCTTCCCGCGTTGCCTCCCTCTGTGAGTGGGGGTCAGAATAGACCCACCACGTCTCCCTACGCGATTCGTAAGAGGCGAATGAATAGGGACATCGTGACTTGATTTGCGCTTACTCCAAACTGTTATGCTTTTCGTGCTGAATGGCCTTGCATAATTTACAAAGGCTGATAGGCCGTTATACATCATCCAGCCAGCCAGCCGTCCGTCCTTCCGTCCGTCCGTCCATCCGCCCATCCGCCCATCCCCCCATCCATCCCTCCATCCATCCCCCCATCCATCCCCCCATCCATCCCTCCATCCATCCCCCCATCCATCCGCCCTTCCGCCCATCCCCCCATCCATCCCCCCATCCATCCCCCCATCCATCCCCGCATCCATCCCCCCATCCATCCCCCCATCCATCTCCCCATCCATCCCCCCATCCATCTCGCCTGTCCACAGGCTGTTCGCATCTGAGAGTCGGCTGCGGTATCGTTTTCAGCACCACAGACGTCCTCGCCGAAATCGTCGGACCACCAAGCATATGTATGCATGTTTGATTTCATGCATGCAATGTGTGAATGTATGTGTGTGTGTGTGTGAGAGAGAGAGAGAGAGAGAGAGAGATTGATTGATTGATTGATTGATTGATTATCTTTATTTCAGCCGACGACCCTTCATCATGAAACAGTTTACATACATCATTAAGACAACAACGGTATCATTGTACGATCTAAAAAAGAATTTACATCTTCGGTTGCACTGATATCTCATTCGATATCACAATTGTGAATTGATAAAACTATTAGGTGCTAACAAACTAGGAACTAATAATTTAGGAATTGTAGGTCACCCCATAGGATCTGACCATGACATGTAGTCTCACATCGCGTATAGAACAGCTGTTTACAAACATTTTCTTACAAAGGCTGATAGGTCGGTAAACTCCATCCTTCCATTCATCTTCTGCTATACTGTTTGTCAATCTCATGAAATGGCTCATTGTTTTGAATTAGTGTCCCCCTTGTATGTTGGGAATTGGGGGGAGGGGGTGGGGGTGGGCACAGCGTCTCCCTACGAGATTCGTAAAAGGCGAATAACTAAGGAAGTCCATACTTGCTCTTGTTTTCACAAGTTCTAGTGATTTTTAAAGTCAGTATAGTAGTCTTAAAGGGCATCCAAAGGCAGATAGGCCATAAAACTTACTTCATCCATTCATTCGTTCATTCATTCATTCGTTCGTTTGTTCGTTCATTCATTCATTCATTCATTCATTCATCCATCCATCCATTCATTCATTCATGGAGTTGATGTGCGCTGTGGCCGTTACAGTGAGTTCGAGCGTTATGCTTTGTCTTTGCAGAGGCGCAGGATGAGCGCCGCATTTGCCGCTACTTCAACCGCGGCAAGTGCTGGATGGGGGAGCACTGTGTCTTGCGCCACATCCCCTTCCCCACAGGTAAACCAACCCTTCTGTGTGATCTTTCGGGCCTCCCCCACCCTGTGCAGAAGGACACTTGGCTTGCATGAATAAGTAGGGGAAGGAGGGGGGCAAGGGAGGGGGGAGGAAGGGAAGGGGGGGGGGGACAGAGAGAGAGAGAGAGAGAGAGAGAGAGAGAGAGAGAGAGAGAGAGAGAGAGTATGAATAGGTGCTCACCTAGATTCTATTTCTTCAATGAAGTTGAAATTTATTGCAACTCTAAAGCAACAATGGTTTGAAAAAAGTTTATCTTCATGAGTTCCCCTCCCCCATACCCCTTCCCCCTTTCTCCGCACAAAATAGTCAGGAAAAGAATTGAGTATCTTGGAATATGTTTCTTAATTCTGTTTTACCACAATACATATTATTTTGAGCATTCTCTTGACCTGTACAGTTTGTATAAGTCTTGTGTTTTGCTTAAAGATTTGTAATGAATTTGGACACTTGTTCCTGTATTTAATGATTTAATTTCGCCATAAATTCCTAAAACAACTCTGAAACCTTCAACATGGTATTTGCAAGCTATTATCATTTCTAGTGGTAGGGCCATCCTACTGTCGTAAAAATTAACTGACTAGATATCTTTAATGCTGCAGATGTCAGGGTTTCAGTGAATAATCTCGTTAAAGCTGCTGATGGCCTCATGGCCTAACACTAAAAAGCAAACATCCCGATGCGCCCGTTTTCTGTTCATGGTTTGGCAGGGATAACCCACGACAGGCAGGAGCTGCTGATGCTGAATGAAGACCAGAGCAGCATCCTTCCCGCGCAAGGCAGTGTGGTGTGTGTGGAGGTATCCTGCATCCTGACTCCCCAGCGCTTCTACGTCACGCTCCCCTATGGCAACACCCCCCTCCACCACATTCTCAGTGGGTTTCTTGTGTGTGTGTGTGCGTGTGTGTGTGTGTATGTGTGCGTTCGGGCGTGTGTATGTGTACATGTGCTCATATTCACCTGCATGTGTGTGTGCGTGCGTTCGGGCATGTGAATGTGTACATGTGCTCATATTCACCTGCATGTGTGTGTGTGTGTGAGAGAGAGAGAGAGAGTGTGTGTGTGTGTGTGTGTGTTTGTGTGCGTGCACACGCGTGTGCATTCTGGCGTGAGTATGTGTACATTTGCTTATATTAACCTGCATGTTTGTGTGTATGTGTGTGTGTGTGTGTGAGAGAGAGAGAGAAAGAGAGAGAGAGAGAGAGAGAGAGAGAGTGTGCATGCATGCACGTGTGCGTTGGGGCGTGTGTACGTGTACATGTGCTCATATTAACCAGCATGTTTGTGTGTGTGTGTGTGTGTGAGAGAGAGAGAGAGAGAGAGAGAGAGAGAGAGAGAGAGAGAGAGAGAGAGAGAGAGAGAGAGTGTGCATGCATGCACGTGTGCGTTCGGGCGTGTGTACGTGTACATGTGCTCATATTAACCAGCATGTTTGTGTGTGTGTGTGAGAGAGAGAGAGAGAGAGTGTGTGTGTGTGTGTGTGTGTGCATGCACGCGCGTGTGCGTTCGGGCATGTGCATGTGTACGTGCGGTCATATTAACCTTCATGATGTCTGAGAGTGTGTGTGTTGTGTGTACGTGCATGTTTGCGCGTGTGCCTGTATGTGTGTGTGCACGTGCGCGCGCGTTCAGGCGTGTGTATGTGTACATGTGAGCACTCATATTTACCTGCATATTTATGTGAGAGGTGTGTTTCATTGTGTGTGTGTGTGTGCGTGTGTGTGGGTGTGTGCATGTGTTTGTGTGTTTGTGTCAGTGTTGGGGCATATGTATGTTGCGTGCGCGTTGGGGCGTATGTATGTGTAGATGTGCGCAAATTAAGCAGCATGTTTGTGTGACAGAGTGGTGAGTGTGTGTGTGTGTGTGTGTGTGTGTGTGTGTGTGTTTTCATTTGAGATAAGCTTGGAATAGGGGCTGCATATTGTTTATCATGTTGTCATCATAGATGATGACAACGACTTTGACTCGGATGTTTCATGTGGCCTGGAATTCTGACTGCAGATGGGACAAACTGTGAACCATGGAGCTTGGAAGAATGTGAAACGCTGGACATGCTGAACGAGGCCATCAAGTAAGTCAGGCCTGCAGTTGTGAAGAAATATATATGTGTGCTTCTCATGCTTCATGCACACCTGTCATAGATTTGTGGAGTGCTCATTGGGAGAGGTGACTCCCGACTAGCAAGGCAGGAGCAGTGCAGACGCTTCGTGGCTAGCATGCTGAAGTGTCAAAAACTGCACAAATCTTGTGTTGCTTTCTTCTGTAGTATCTTTAATTAAGCTCCATTCATTTCTTTCCCAGTAGCTAAATGGAATTCGTAATGATGTGTTGCTATTTAGTGAAAGTTAAGAAGAAGAAGGAAAAAATTGGGGGTGGGGGGTGGGATATTTTTTGGAGGGGGAAAGAGTAGATAAGATTGTCATTTGTTGTTGTAATCACCACCCACCCACACCATACCATACCATACCAAACCACACCACACCATACCAAACCACACCAAACCAAACCACACCACACCACACCACACCACACCAAACCAAACCAAACCAAACCAAACCAAACCAAACCACACCACACCAAATCACACTACGTACAGTATAGTGGGCAGTCTTATACAGAAAGGGAGCTTTCATTGCATCACCTTGTTCCAGTCGGTACTACAGGAGGTCAAAGATCTCAGACAGCGACCTGACAGTGCCAGCCATATCCCAGGCGGTGGTGGCTCAGTACAATGACGAGGCCTGGTACCGAGCGCGAGTGCTGGACGCCAAACCAGAGGAAGAGAAGGTCAAGGTAGGTGGAAAGATAGAGAAGGTCCAACTCTTCAAATGACATCAGATGACTCATGAGGAGCAATGCATGCTGCCACAGAACGACTCCATCTCTGGGAATCAGAGAACTGTCTCTGCAGGTGCCACTGCGGTCAGAATGGTCTTAGCAAACCTAACGTCGTTCTTGCATCTGCCTGTCTGCTCCTCCTTTCTTGACTCGCAGGCTGGCTGCATCTGCCTTTATGTCCTCTTTCTTTGCTCTGTCCCATCCTGCAATACACAGTGTACTCCGTTTTCATTGTGTGTGTGAACGAATTTGTAGTTGTTTGTTAGAATATATTACCACATTTTTATCACCATTTATCACCTTGTATAGTGCCCTGTAGAAAAAATTTCCAACTCTAGAGCAATAGTGAAAAATGATCATCTGCTCGTTTTTCTTGCCAGCAGCAATGTGACACCTTTAGGGGCAGACATATAGATTGTAGAGAACATCCAGTATCACACCCAAGATAAAAATTCTTTATATCCTGGTGACAGTTTCTATATCAAACTGGTTTCACCAAGAAAGTCTGCCTAACTCTTCTTTGCTTAGTCTCTCGCTAGGTCCATGCAAGCGCTGTTATGAGAGTGAACTTGCAGAAGATGCTAATCCCTAGCGTCCAGCCCATTTACTGCCCATTAGTATCCACTGTTGGAATTACACTTTTGCTACACTTATAAAAATGCCCCGAACCCACCCGTTTATTCGTCAGGATCTGCATATAAAGGCAACCAAGTGTGTCGTTGGTGTAGCCAGGCATCCGTGCATGGGGGCTCCTCTGCTTGCAGGTGTTCTTCGTGGACATCGGCAGAAGCAAGTGGGTGGATGAGCGTGACATCCGACAGATTCTACCAGAGTTTGTCCACCTCCCTGCCCAGGCCGTGGAGGTCTTCCTGCAGGGCATCCTCCCCGCAACGGGGAACACGTGGACCCAGGCAGCCAAGTAGGTGGACGTTCGGGGGGGGGGGATTTTGAAGAAATGGGGGTTGGATGGATGTAATGAGATTTGTAAGGTTGGAAATAAGGAACGGGGTGGTGGTGAGTGGGGTTGATGTAGGAGAGGTTATGAGGGATATGTGGGAAGGGGTGGATGTGAAGAGCGAAATGAAAACAAGACAGGGAATAAAGCACTCACAGGACATTGTTAAGTGCCTCAAAAGTTACTATCATTTTCGCTATTAGTATGGAAAGAATGAAATTGGAAAGTTAGTTTTTAAAAGTCGATCATCATATTTTGACTTTGGGTACTGTTCTTAACTATGATGAAAGAAGGATTGTTGGGATTGAATCAGAAGTAGGTGAAGTAAAAGTATACAGTCAGAATGTTTTACAGATTAATCGAGAATTAGAATAATAAATGGTCCACCAGAGACAAAGCAAAAAGGAAAAGGAGGAAGAGGATATGCAATGCAAAAGTTTTCATCTGCAGACAATCTGTGTTTTTTTATATTAAACTGATGATAGGGACATACGCCACAAGGATGTGACGCTCATTCGACAAAAAAGACAGAATCAAGTTCTCCAATTTGAAATTTTCAAACGATTTAACTTCTCCTCCAAACTTCAGGAATCAGCGTATGCATACACTGATTATTGTACTGATTTTGTTGCTTTCGATAATTTTGCAGTGACCACTTCAAAAACCTGGTTAACAAGAAGACCTTGGTGGCTCACGTACTGGGAAGGTAGGCAGGCAGTTTCCTGACTCCTGAACTCGTTTCAAAGATAGGCAACTGTTTTTTAAAGCCTGGGGGCTTGAAACGAAGTGTGCCTGTATTTTTCTTTTCTAAACCACTTTCTCCACTCTGTGTACCAAGCAGAACACTTGACAGTTTGCAACTCACCCCTAACCTTTGCCAGCTTTTGTTGCCAGGCTACAACAGTAAAAGGAGACCCCGACTTTTCTTCGTCAGGAAAATATTGAGTTGTCGAGAAAGTTCTCACCGTTTTAAGGTTAAAACTTTAAGATGTATTTCTCTCCACAACAGGAGCAAATCAATCCATGATCTAAGCACCACCACTATCAATCTACCTTGCGCCAGTGCTCAGGCAGCTGGTGGATGCTGTCGGCATAGAAGGCGGCTGGCTCACGCTGAAAGTATGTGCACAGGTCCTGCTTGATCTGGTGCTGGTGTCATAGACCTTGCCACACAAGAACTGTTGCAGCGACCGAAACGGGGTAGTCGGACCGTGCAGGGTGGGTGAGGCAGGACTTCCCAGCCAACTGTTGAGTGGTGACAGCCGAGTTGTCCATTGTTTCATACGTGGTCCAGCATGGGTCTGACACCACCATCTAGCACAGGAGGTCGTCATCGATGGCTGACAGTCAACCCGAGTGCGGCTTGTCCTTGATGTCGGTGTTGCCTTGCTTGAAGAACTTTGGTGCCGATCACTTGGCACAAACGACGATGAATTTCCGCTGCACTGCAGCAAGTCATAATGCATACAGCCGCTTAGATACTCCTTACATGGTGGCTTCGATGACGCCATTATAAAAAGGAACTGATGATGACTGACAGTATATCATCATTTGTATGAAGATACCCACATGAGGGTATCTTCATACAAATGTAAAGTACCCCCAAAAAAATCCAGAACATTCCAGAAAACAGTTATCCAGAAATTTCCCAAAATGGCGGGAACTTTCCTGACAACCCAGTAATGTAGGTTTACTCTGCCCATTATACCTGGCCAGGTCATTAGATGAAACTTGTTAAAAAATATACATCTTTTCAATCTTTGTCTAATCGGGTCTCTGCTCAGGTTGCTATGGAAGTGAATGGACAGAATGTGCTACTGCCATGAGTTACATACCCTTGCAGTCTTTATTCATCAGTCTTCAACTTCAATATCTCTTCAGCGTCAAGCAGAGTGATGCTGTAGGAGTTTATTTTCCTCCATCCTTCCATCCTTCCTTCCAGCATGCCTTGCGGCACTCTGTTTGTGGAGCTGTTTGACACAGAGCATCCAGTGGCAGACGTCAGCCTGGCAGAGAAGCTGATCGAGCATGGCTTTGCCAGGCCTGCGTCGCCAATCTTCCAGCCCTCCACCCAGGATCAGCGTGCTGGCAAATGTCCCTCTCGAAGTGCAGGCCTTTCTTTGCAGCCTGGTTAGCTTCCTACCTAGCTGACTAGTTCTGAGACCGCTGGACTAGCCATCTGATTGGCTGACCAGCCTTTGACTGACTGACTAGCAATATGACTAGCTGACTAGCCTCTGACTGGCTGACTGGCCTTTGACTGGCTGACTGGCCTTTGACTGGCTGACTGGCCTTTGACTGGCTGACTAGCCATCTGACTGGTTGACTAGTCTTTGACTGGCTGACTGGCCTTTGACTGGCTGACTGGCCTTTGACTGGCTGACTGGCCTTTTAACTGGCTGACTAGCATTCTGACTGGCTGACTAGTCTTTGACTGGCTGACTGGTCTTTGACTGGCTGACTGGCCTTTGACTGGCTGACTAGTGTTTGACTGGCTGACAAGCCATCTGATTGGCTGACTAGCCTTTGACTAGCTGACTAGCCATCTGATTGGCTGACTAGCCTTTGACTGGCTGACTAGCCTTGGACTGGCTGACTAGTCTGTGACTGGCTGGCTGGCCTGCCGCCATACCAAGTATTACCACAATGGTGCTGTGCTCTGGGAGTTTCATACTGTAAATAGTTCATGTTTTAGAGTTAGATGATATGCCACAAGTTGCAATTCTGCACATTGATGGTACAATCCTGATCATGCTGACTACTGTGAAAGTGTGTGTGTGTGTGTGAGAGAGAGAGAGAGAGAGAGAGAGAGAGAGAGAGAGAGAGAGAGAGAGAGAGAGGCTAAGAGGGAAGTAAATGTTACACTTTTATCAATATAACCAACATCTGCTTGTGGTGAGCATAATAAAGATAAAGCTGTAGAGTTATTTTGCAAACTGAACAACATGCTAGTGTTATTTGGTGTTTGGAAGTATGGCACTGCTATGCAGAATATTTGCTTTGCTCTTCACTGAACATGCACGTTTTCATGCTCAGTTTACTTTTAAGATTAACTTTGCAATGGGGAAAAGAGGAATGTGGAACGTACCTACTGGGAGAGAGACAAAATTTAAATGTTGCCATTTTCCCTGTAGCTGATTAACATGAGAGACGAAGATTTTGTAATGGTAGCATGTATAGACCTATACCCATTCCCGGTTACCTTTACTGGCCAGCTTGATAACAGCTTAGCAAGAATCTCGCCCAACAAATGTTTCATGTCAGAAATTGTTAGCTAGGGTCTGCAAGATCCTAATAATAATTTCATTTCTAAAGCACTGTTACAAATATGTCAAGGAGCTGTGGTGCTTTTATGTACAACTTAATTATGTACAGAGATAAAAGACAAGGTTACATCCAGATAATGATGTGTATATACACACACACACACACACACACACACACACAGATACAAACACACACACACACACACACACACACACACACACACGCACACACAAGCATGGATGCTTGAAGCAGTGACTAACCTACACCTCTTGCTGTCAACTCGCTCTGTGTCTCAGGAGCTCAACTCATCAGCAAAAGGAATGGGGACATCAAGAAAGGCAGTTGTTGGTAAGCTGTGATGGTTGTACAGTAGTGAAGTTCAAATGAGCCAAAATAGCATTTACATATAAAAACTGTATTTTGAAAACTTCAGTCACACATACAGTAACTCTCTATCTTCCATGAACACAGCTGTTGAGAAGGAACAAAGTTGGGCATTATCCTCAAGGAATCGTTGTTTTACATTATGGTTATGTTTGACGAGTTAGCATGTCAATGCCTTTTGTTGTAACATTGATGTATGCTACTTCAATTTGACAGATGAGGACCCTTTATCAACATTTCAACACTATTTTGGTTTGAAACATGTGTTCAATGTGTGGACCAGAAGTCAGCAAATTTCCTGCTGATGAAGGTAGCTCTAGTTGTAAGAAGTTCTATGATGCTTTTATGAAAATACCTGTGTGTACTAGTGCACTCTCATCATTTTGATTACCAGATTGAGAGGCCAGCAAGCACTTTGGGTGAGTGATTCTCATGAACATTACATTCAGGAGTTGGAATCCAGATAACATGCATTAATTGTGCTTGTATATTCACTTGTCATGCTTTTTCTAATCTACTTTTTTTGTTTCTATGTCAGACTTTTAGTTGTCTTGTGTGTGTGTGTGTGTGTGGGGGGGGGGGGGGGGGGGGGGGTGCGTGTGTGTGTGTGTGTGTGTGTGTGTGTGTGTGTGTGTGTGTGTGTGTGTGTGTGTGAATATATTTGTTTGAGATGTTTGGCAGTCACTTTTTGTGTTCATTATTTCTAGTCTCTGTTTACTGTTTGTGACATTTATAGTTGTGGCCTGCAGGATGAGCCAATCAGTGGAATGGCTAGACATTAATCATATTTGTGTCTTGATTTTGGTTTAGAACTTTCTATGGGGTTTTGGTTCATCAGTGACTAGGCAAAAAAAAACCAACACAAACCAGGATGTTTGTTTCCAGTCACTCCACCCACCCTACATTTTGCCGCTGACTTGATACTTTTTCCCCCCTGCTGGATACCCCCACCCCCATCCACCCCCACCCACCCAGCGCCACACACAAATAGCACACATCTGAAATGGTCAATCTTTCACTAGAATCGATGAAAACTCAGTAGAGTTTAACATGTACAAAACATCTGTGTACAAAACTGAAGTTTTTGTGTGTTTTAAAAAAAAAGTTTTTAATATATATAACGAAACGTCAATTTTACATGTCTATGAAACGGCAACCTTTCTTTAAACTAAAATAAGTTCCTGCTTACCAACCTTGTGTATAATTTTTCCACCATGTTACCTGAACCAAACCAATCGGTGGGGTTGTTCATGCCCATGTATCATAAATATGTTTTGATGTCTTTGTATATGTGTGCTTTACATATAGTTGCAACTACAATTCCTGTGTTTATTTGAGAAATGTTTTTGTTTGATCATTAGTTCAGTCATATGGACAGTTAGACAGTTTAGTTGACTGTCTTCATTTGTATCTTGTCCTCTAGCTATACCCACCTCTTATCTTGCATCCTTTTTTATTCGTCTCCGTCTGTTCTCCCCCATGGATGGGAAGATATCTCAGGGCATTCTCATGGGTTTTCTATTAAAGTGTTTAACCTATCAACTTAATTCTGCTGTTGTTGTCATTGTTGGTGGTGGTGGTGGGTGGAGTGTCCTCGACTTGCTCATCTACGGAGTCTATGAGTCATACTATGTCTTCATTGTTTTCGATATTTCTCCACTTACCTCTCCTAAGGTAATCTTCTAATTGCAAATTTTTATACAGTGGAAGTACGTTGTAGCCTTCAATGGGCTGCAAGGCTGATGAGCCCTTCAGCTCATCCATCCATCCATTCCTAATGCTTTGTGGATGACAAGGGAAATCAATATGTGAATTTTGCCCTATCGCCCTTTATGGTTTTTCGTGTTCAAGGTTCTACATGGTCTTTGCGGGCTGATGGGCAGTGGGACTCGATTTAATGGATTTCGTGTGACTGATCAAGTGAATTGTTCTAGACTCCACTGTCATTGAGAGTTTTAATACCTTGATAAAGATGGGTGTTTATTAACGTTGTGGGCTTATATAGCCTACAAGGCTGATAGGCCCTTAAACTTCATCCATCCATCCATCTTGTTTGTGGTGGTGCCCTCCTGTAACTTCATATGGAATCATGGAACGAGGTGCTGCCTTATGGACATGCATGTATACAGAACAAATGGCTGCGTGTGCCTTGACTGCCCTTGCAAGCACCTGAGCTACTCCTGGACAGGGAATAAAGACATGATTAAATCTGTATCCCTTTCTCTACCCCCCCCCTCTCTCTCTCTCTCTCTCTCTATATATATATATATATATATATCTCTCTCTCTCTCTCTTTCTCTCTCCCTCTCTCTCTCTCTCTCTCTCTCTCACACACACACACACACACACACACACGCACACGCACACGTACAGAGAAAGAGAGAGGGGGGAGGGGGAAGGGAGGGGGGATGCATGTGTGAATCAAAGTCGTAGATAAAGATACGTCTGAACTTAGCAAAATGTTGACGGCATTATTCTTGATTTCATCACTGTAGAGAAATACATCTCGAACTCTCAGCAGCAGTGGGCTGAAACCCTGCCCCGAGTGAAAGTGACGAAGTCGACAAACGAACAGAGGAACTCGGGTGCTCATTAAAGTGGACTTGTGGAATCCGCTTCGAAGTCTTTCTCCCTTCTTAGAGTACTTAGGAGAGAAAATAATACCGTCATCGCGAGCCAGAACGGTTCTCAAGGTTGATTTAAATGAAGTTGGAAGCGCCTGAAAACTATGTCTTTTTTCTTGTCTTTTGAACGGAAAAACCGTTTTACTTTTGAAAAGTTAAATTCTTATCAGTTATCTGAAGGGTATGGTGTGGTCTCTTATTTCTTCTCTTTGTGGAATAGACAATCGGAAAGTTATTGAATGGGTTAATCTCTTTTTTTTTTAATAGCATAGGTATAAACGACAGCATTATATGTGGTTGATAATTTTGCAGTACTCAGAAATCGACCTACTGAATGAACACCCCAAAAAAGTAAACCACCCCCCCCCCCTCTCTCTGTCTGTCTGTCAGTCTGTCTGTCTGTCTGTCTGTCTGTCTCTCGCTCTCTCTCTCTCTCTCTCTCTCTCTCTCTCTCTCTCTCTCTCTCTCAGCGTGTGTGTGTGTTTGTGTGTGTGTGAGTGTGTGTGTGTGTCCTCTCCAGTTAAGGAGGAAAACAAACCTGACGAATCGTATGTAGAAAGCATTAGTTTATCATCAAAATTCGCATTTTACAGAGACCTCGTGATTTTAAGAAAACTTTTGTGTGTTAATGTTTCTTTGCAATAGTAAACACGGAATTGAGGAAACTGTTTTAAGACGATTTTCCCCTTTTGTTTGGCACATCATAGACGTTTCTTTCCTATGAAGGACGAATAATACTAAAACATGAAAGAGAACTCACTTGGATGATTTTATTGTAAAAACAGCTACAAAATAGTACAAGTTCGAAGGACATGATTGTGATCGTTATTTACACACCAGGCCACAAAGACATCTATGGGAAGGTAGATGCTGTATGGTTTCTGCAGCAGATCTGAGACATGTCATCAAATCAGAGAGATCTTCAAAACGCATGCGCATGTTGTCTTTGAACCACATGTTTGACATTGGATGCGACTGTGTGGGACATAAATATCAGATCATTTGATGAGCTGGAGATATATCGACAAGCTACTCTTTACATGTTTAGTGTATCCCCAATTGCCTAAAAATGACTGTACACAATATAAAATGAAGGGAAAGAAATTCGCCTCGATTGATGATTATCAACGGAAATTCACCTCTACTCTACAGAGCACTGCAATAAATATTTGAAATGAGAAACATACATAATATATGTACATACATCACACTTAAGTATTAAGTACGTGTCATTTCAAAACAAATCCACTGTAAATGGTTTCCCACGCAAGTGTCACAAAACGAAACGAAAAGTAAATTGGTCAACATGCTTAGCTGAAAGGGATTCTATGTTTAGCTGAGACGACAAAATTTTCAATGAAGCACAGCAGGGGGAAAAAGACAGAAAAAGTACAACTACAACTTTTGGGAAAACTTTAACAAAGAGCGTATGCAGCAGCTAGCCACAGAAACGCACAACATGCAAACGGTAGAACAAGAACTCACAGAGAAACCGCAGCATTTAATTGAGGCAGAATTATCGCAATTCTTTTATCTCTACCTACATATTTGTACATGTACATGCAGCGGGCTGGTGCCAGCCTTAACACCGAGGCATAAAACGACTTGGCCTGTCCCACCCATCTTGGCATGTCTTTTGTAAGGACTTGAAGCCCTTTTAGCCACATCGCATTGTTTTTTTCACTAGGTCCTCGTACTACATATATATCCATGTGGGACAGCTGCTGATATACACACTGGAAAGATGGCACCAACGATCTGAGACCTTAAGAAGACGCACACTGATGCACCAGTTCGCACAGGTCCCGTATTCATTAGATAAGCTTTAGTTTGCAGGGACACTTACAAGTGTTGTTCTGTTGGTATTCTGATGAGCTCCCTACTAAAGACCATAGAAGAATGGACACATGCTGACAGGCTTGTAGGTTCCTCCGGTCAGTTGCTCCTCCATGATACTCTGTGTATCTCAAGGCAATGTATGTAGTTTTATGTGACCGTGATGAGTAGTCGATGCTTTGCTTTTGGTCGGCTGTTTGTTTTCTATATTATGGATCCTTTAGCAAAACATGATTCTGTTGGTTGATCTCCATCTCCTTGTCTTTTCGTCGAAAGCATCGGGCATTTCATTCTACGAAGGATAAGATTTCTTCTTTATTATAAGTGGTGACTTCCAGAACTGCACTCCGTCCCCTCAGAGCTTGGTATCCTCCATCTTGGCAGGAGCAGCGACAGCTTCAGCGTTGATGTCCTCAGTGTCCAGGTAGGGCACCACGGAGCTGTCCACGTCGGTGCCCATTGCGCCGTTGGAGGTGAGGGGGGTTTCCCTCTCCAGGTTGGCCTCGTCTTTCATGATCTCCTCGTCAGACAGTGGGCTTTCCACACTGGCTGGGGCTTTGCTTGTGCCCTTGCCGTTGGCCACGGCCGTCTTGGACTCCTGCCAACAAAAGTCACAGGTCAGTAAGGTCCTGCTTTCGGAAAGCGACCAAGTCTTGCAATACAAAGCCGGAACCCCCTAACAAAACTAAGCGACCGCGGGGAAAGATCAAGTCTATATACGTAACTGCACTGGAGACGAGCACCAGCATCACCTCCACTACCCTAGAGATCATGAAATGTGGTGCTTTCTTAGGGAGATGCATGTATAAAAAATAAACGGATTTGTGTGCCCTGACTGCCCTTGCAAGCACCTGAGCTACCGGAAGAAACTGGAATGCCTACCTCCATGATTCAATCTGTATCACTTCCTCTACCCCCTCCCCCTACCTGCCACCCTCCTCACGTGTGTGTGTGTGTGTGCGCGCGTGTGTGAGTGCGTATGTGTGTGTATGTTCGTGCATGCGTATGTGTGTGTGTGTGTGCGCGTGTGTGTGTATGTGCATGTGTGTGTGTACGTGCCTGCGTGTGTGTGCGCGCGCGGGTGTATGTATGTGTGTGCGGATGCGCACGCGCGCAGGCGCGTGTGTGTTTGTGTGAATCAAAGTCTCGTAAATAAGGATAAGTCGGAATTCTGCAAAATGTTGTCGGCATTATTCTTGATTTCATCACTTAGAGCAATAATTCTCGAGCTCTCAGCAGCAGTGGGCTGAAACCCTGCCCCGAGTGCAAGTGACGAAGTCGACAAACGGACAGAGGAACTCGGGTGTTCATTAAAAGTGGACTTGTAGAATCCGCTTCGAAGTCTTTCTCTCGTCTGATAGTGCTTCAGAAAAACATCACTATCATTGAGAGCCCAGATGGTTGACAAGGCTAATTCTACAGTCTTTCATCCGACAGTCATGGGTGACATGGTTCGTTTTGAAAAGCACCTCGTGGTGGTGGTGGTGGTGGTGATTGTGGTGGTGGTGATAGGTTTACAACTTACCAGCCTTTGTAGGCTATTTAAAGCCATAGACCACAAGTGCACCAAACCCGATTTGAGTAAGATCAAGTTTCAATCTCTCTAGTTATTTGCCTTTTGCGAATCGCCCAGGGAGACGCGGTGGGCCTATTCTAACCCCCCAGCCTACGGGGGAAGCTATTTTGCTTGATTCAGAAAGATCACTTATACTCCAACTAATACAATAACACTGTTAATATTGATGATGGTGGTGGTGGTGGTGATGATGATGGAAAGACGACCTTTTGGTGAGTGGGAAGATGGGTACTCGTAGAGAATCTCACCACGTCGTTATTGACCCAGCTGCCGGACCGGTAGCGGTAGCGGTAGTAGAGGAAGCCGAAGGCGAGGACGATGATGATAATGATGGCCAGGACGATGAGTACGGCGAACAGGGGCAGGTTCCTCTCAAAGACTGAAGCGCTCGCGCCCTGGGGACGCCTGTAGTAGCTGCATGGGTCTCCCATCACACAGTAGGCCACCAGGGGCAGCTTCATCTATCGCCAGACAAGGACAGTGTCACGTGAATTGCCTTCAGCGTCAGGTTAATCAAGACATGAAACGAAACTTGCCTTGGGAAAGTGACATTTAATTTGAATCATTTCGATATTGTCGACAGGAAGGAGGAGTTACTTGAAATGGCTCCACGCATGCGCCGGGCCTCTTTTTCCATGCAAAGCTTGTGCCCACTAGTCTCACGTGACTCCGTATGACATGGAGGTAGATGAGAGATAATTTATAAATAAACAAGACTTACCATGGGAGAGTGAGGTTTAATTTGAATTGTTTTTAAATTTATCGACAGAAAGGATCCCTCCACAGCTGAATGAATTGTTTTAAAATTTGTCCATCGTCTTGGAGGGCACAAACCTCTTTGCACTATGCGACAAGCATGCGTGGACTGAGGACAGTGTCACATGACTTGCCTTCAGCGTAAGGTCAATATGAAGTAAAAGGTTTTACACAGTGTTGTGGAGGCGAGATGCCAAAATTCATTTCCCGGGACAGAAATTATATAAGATTGTATCATTCATTCATTCATTGGTCTGCAGGTGTGTGCATGCGTGCGCGTGCCTGTCTGTGTGTGTGTGTGTGTGTGTGTGTGTCTGCGTTTGTATGTGTGTGTGTGTGCGCATTTGTGTGTGTGTGTGTGTGTGCGCGCATTTGTGTGTGCGTGTGTGTGTGTGTGTAGCAAGTGCAACATCTCTAACGTGCCTGCAAATGTTTGTGTGGCTGGTGTGTTTGTGCGCGCGCCGATGCGTGTGGATATCTTCTCTTTTTATCATCTCTACAGAGAAGCAGCCTCCGCTGTCGAGAGAACTATACGAGTCAGCTAGAATTTAATAGCCAAATCGATATCTGTTTGGCGCCAAAATTGATGAGGACACATCGTTTGTATTGCATTTGGATGTCTACAGTGAGGAGGTGTTACTCTCACTCATCAGCGCATCAAATTGCAGATCTGTACGCACCGTCTTCTCAAGAAAGTCCCTGGCCTCTTTGTTGTCAAGGAACCTTTTCAGCAGCTCTGCAACCACGGGGACTGAAAAGGGCAAAAAAATGATTCCATCATCCCCGCTCCTGCTCCTTCGTTTTCTCCTGTTTCAATTTCAATTTCTGCTCCTGTTTTTGTTTCCTGTGGGGGGTTTTCTTGTCTTCCTGCTCTCCCCACTCTCCCTGCTTCTGCTCCTTCTGCTGCGGTTTCTGCTGCTTCCCCACTTCCTCTTCCTGCTCCTGCTTCTCTCTCTGCTCCTCTTCTTGCTTCTCTTCCCGCTCCTCTTCCTGCTCCTCCCCCTCCCCCTGATCGTTCTTCCACTCCTACTTTTCCTCCTGCTCCTCCCCTTCTTTCTCTCTTACCTTCTCTTCTTGCTCCTGCTGCTGCTGCTGCTGCTGCTGCTGCTGCTGCTGCTGCTGCTGCTAGTTGTCCTCCTACACACACGCGCACACACACACACACACACACACACACACACACACACACAATCTCCTTGCTGACTGCTTTTCTGACGGACCTGACTTATCATAAACGACGACGCTGACGGAGATGACGCCATCCGGACTGAGGGTGCTGTTGGCGGCCTTGGAGTTTGGGTAGTCTTGGAACTGCAGCCAGTCTTCAGGTACCAAGTTCCTATCGTACAGCATCCCGTTGATGGCAGCCTGCAGCTCCTCCTGGAAGTTGGCTATGCTCTGCAAAGGCCAGAGCACACATCACTTTGTACAGAACTGCCATCAACCTCTGCATGCTCAACATGCAACCTGTGCTAAGCAGCCATGGCTCTGTTGCATGGATTTCGGCTTTTCGTGATGTTTTGGAGGAATCCTATCATGAAATGTTATATTAATGACAAGTTTGAGATGTTAGGATGGGGATGTTTCTAGAAAAAATAAAACTAGATAATAATTGTCATATATGTACCCTTCTGTCGGTTCTTCATCGTTTATTAATCCGTCGATGTGTCTTTCCTTCCCTATTTTTGTCCACCCATTCATCTATCCGTTCCACCACCCGTCCGAACGTCCGTAAGTTCGCCTGTCTGTCTGAAGATGAACTGTCTGTATTTACGCTCTCCTAACATCGCACAATATTGTTTGTGTTATAATAAATACATTGCAATATGGTCAAAAGTACGGAGGTGAGCAGAGAGCTGTTACATGAGTTCCTAAAAGTAAACTTTATGAAAACTTAACAGTTTTGCATGAATATGGTAGGATTTGTCACGAGAATCAACTACACAACACATAAATTTAAGATGATGCTTTGTTTGGTTGCATTTTTGAAAAAAGATTTTAAGTCTGTTCACAACATTAACACCGTCACACATTTCAAACACACACTGTATAAACTTTAAAAAGTGGAAATCTTTATTATTACATCTTGAGAACTCACCACATGAGTCAAAACTGTCATACACATTACAAATTTGAACTGAAAACTAGTAAACAAAGACTTTAGAAAAGATAATAACGAGTCTGTTCACAACATAACGCCACAACACAATTCCTCATTGAAAGTCATGCTTTAAGCATTAAATATGTCAATTTTAGTATTAAACAGTTTTTAGATGTATTCTAAATGTAACAAACACATATTTAAAGAAAAGCAATTGCATTGGGAATGTATATATCATTAGATACATACTTCAGTCTTTCGACCATTTTAAATGGTTACATTTTTTCCATTTAAGCACATCTGTTGGACCAATGTACTTATTCTCACAGTCCAAGTTTAGCAATGGACATCAGAAAACTTAAAAGTGAAGTCAGAAAATAAAAAGAATTGAATATACTCTTTGTAAACCCCAAAAATTGAATTCTGATCAATGTCTGTTCACAACATTACACCGTTACAAACTTTTTTTAAATAAAAAGTGACAAATTTTAAATTCGGAATCAGGAACAATGTTTCAGAAGGTGCATAAGGAAGACAGCTACATTTTGCACTCCTTCCCATGCACACCATGCTCTTATTACGTGCAGTAAAAAAAAAAGTGCGTGTTTGTTCATAACATAACACCATTTTGTTCACAACATAACACAAAACCAATTTTTAAAAGTGTGATGAAACAGTTCCTGATCACCAAAACATTCAATTTAACAAAACTGAATATTCTGTCAACATTGATGTATTCATTAAAACTTAAAATAGCCATTGAACATTTGTTGCTCTTGTAATGCACTTTAATGGTGTAATGTTATGAACTGGATGGTGTATTGTTATGAACTACATGAAAGATCTAGAAAAACAAAATTTTAGTTTGATTCTTGTACAAGAATGTTTATAGTAATAATACATGTAGAATGAAATGGTGGTTTGGTTTAATTATTGTTTGGCCTTCTGTATATAGCTAGATAAGTTTGTTTGCAACATTACACACACAGGTGTGTGCGTAATGTTGTGAACAGAGTGTGTTTTTCTAAAAATGTGCCTAAATGGAATCTTGAGAGTGTGTCTGTGTTCAACAATGTAGAACTTAACCAGAAGGTTTTAATTCTTTATCCCCACCAAGTTTTAAAGTTGATTTTTGTGGTTTTTGGATGTTCACAACAGTAACACCATTCTTAATTCCACTTGCCATTGTTTTCCTCACTAAAAGTACATGCAGAGTGTGATTTCAGTCCTGACAAAAAGACCACAGCAAAGCTGAATAATCAATAGTCCTATTTACCAACAACTTGATAACATAATAATACACACACCATCTGATTTTAGCTGTTTTCCCTCAAAATTGAGCACTTTGGTCTGTACACAACTAATTAGGCCCAGAACTTGTTTTCATTTTATTCATAAAATATATCAAATATCTAGATTTTTGCAACACACAATTATTTTGCAGTCACACAATTGCAGGAAAATCCACTTCATGTCAAAAAATAAATAAAACATGTTTGATTTATTTGAAGATAAAGTTGCAAAATGTTAACACAATTTTTGTCTCGGTCGTTAAAATGTTGTTTTATCAAGTCAAAAACAAAAGTTTTCTGATTTTTTAAAAACTTAACCATGAAATACAACCATTGTAGCATGTAGTGACACTGATTGCATGGGGTAAGACAGAATCTTTGTGTGGAATTTTAACCTTTGAAGACGATGGTGCTAGTGTTACACAAATGTTGTGAACAGACTTTATACATCAAAATTATTATTTTGGATTACACATTTTATTTCTCAGCAAGTCTGTTGAAAAGAAGGTCTCCCAAAAACAACTTTGGCAGAAAATAATTATTAGGATTTACTTTTTGTGTGTGTGAAAAAGAGCTTGAAAATGAGCCTTTTGGAATGTGTAACACTTTCTCTGATTCCCAAAACTCAATATTCCTAACACAAATGCAAATAACTCAACAACTATCAATTTTAGTGAGAAAAAAATTATTTGCTAGCAACATTGTT
>JAWQFJ010000468.1:72673-75173 GCA_034096865.1 Theodoxus fluviatilis
CAATGGGCAGTCGGCCTGTGTATAAGATAACGTTCAATTCATCTCTCTCTCTCTCTCTCTCTCTCTCTCTCTCTCTCTTCTTCTTCTTCTTCTTCTTCTTCTTATTCTTCCTGCCTAAGCCCTCCCTTCTTCCCTCCCTCCCACCTTTCCACCTACCCTGGGCACAGTAGGACACGGGGCATCTGTCTGTGGGCTTCAGCTTGTACACACGGAAGGTGCCGCAGCTGCGTATGATGACCTCAGAACGGAGGACGCAGCAGTCCCAGGCTCCCAGGATGCTGTAGGCAGTGCAGCCCTCGGCCTTCACCTCCTCGCCCCGCGTCTCGGGCAAGGTCCCGTTCAACAGCAGTCGCATTGGTAGCTGTGTTCCACAGGCTCCAGGCTGGGGAAGGTAAAGAGGTAATGCTATTGGTTTAATGCACTGACATCCCCCATAACATCCACAATTGAAGCTCAAACCACTTCACACTTTAACACTCCCCCCGTGACCAATGGGTCATGATGAATCCTTTACTGACAACTAACGATAAATGCAATGATCGATATATACCAGCGCCACATTCACCCCTGGGGAAGTATTTCAGTTCGATGTTGGCTGAGGGGCGCATTAATTACGGTAGTGGTATCCAGTTTTTAACAGTCGTTTTTGTGATATATGGTCGAAAATATATTTTCATATCACTTCGTAGTAAATTCCATGTAGAATATGACTGTACGCTTTGTTTCTGGGGGAAATAGGTATTTTGTAGTTTTAAAAAATGGGAGGAAGACACCAACTGTCAGCGGCCATAATGAGGAATGAGATTTTCAAATGCAATTTTTTCGGTTTCCAGGTTTTCACCGCCTTATGTAAGATTTCAGACATTATATCTCTGTGCTCTGAAGTGTGACTTCTTTGAAACCTGGCATATTTGGTTCATATAGCCTGCTTCATGAGATGACTCATTATTAAAACGAAATCTTCCTGTATGTCAATGTGACAGGATTTTGAATATGTAATTAGCGACTCAGTTCATGTAACATCAGAAATGAAATTGTGTTAAAATGAAATGGTCAGTATTGTTACGGTTCAGACTTTATTCCATTTTCTATATTGTTTGAACGTTCGCCATGTCGATGTTTTGGAGGGAACAAGCTGAGCTTTGCACTCAGAGACCGGTTTGGACCGGCTGTTTCTGAAATTATCCGTGATGCAACAATGATTTGATTGGTTAAGGATGGTGGCGCATGTGCTGTGAGTAACTCTCCAGTCTAAGAGATTGAAGATTTTCTTATCAGTTGACTCTGAGGATATCAACTTGAATGGACGAATATCGAGTAACTCCGTGTAAGACGAGGGGTCTACACGTTAAAACATTCTTCAATTCCTCCCCCGACCATCTGAAAGGTTGTATTAAGAAAAACAGTGTCTTCTATGAATGAATGTCCAGCTTTGTCGGATTATGACGCTGAGTTTCGTCGTTTGGTTCTGAGCACTTGCTGAAGTGTTCAAGCCTGTGTCAGTATGGGTACATATGTGTGTGCGTGAACCCCCACAGGTGTCTATGGCCTTTCTAACCTCTCCTTTCCTGGTGTAGCCTTGAGAGAGAGAGTGTACTTGTGAATACCCATTTCTGAGTGGACTTATTTTTGGGGCAGAAGTTTTCGTCGTTGGAAAATTCGACAATCGTCTTCGCCTATCTGCTTGAACTTGTGAGTAACTTTGAGTCAACTTTGGTTTTGGGTCAGTGAAATTAATCCTTTACCTTTTCAGTCAGACAGTAGACTGATAGAATTGATTGACATTTTCATTCATATTGTCTTGAATTTGATTTTACTCATGATTAAGTCTGATTAAAGAAAATCTTTGATGATTAATGTGTCACGTCATGCGAGCGTGAGAGAGAGTCAGAGAAGTAATTATCCCCCCTCCACGAGTGATACCCCTAGACTCAAAAACAGAAAGAATTAGAGAATTGTGTGAGTGAGTGTGGAGGGCGGTGATAGTATAGCTGTCTCTCTTTTCGGTCAGGACATGCTACCCTATGTATTGTACGCCTATGCAAAATTCCAAGTTTCTATCATTGACTCCATTGCTGGTGTTATGTTTCAAAAACTGGCAAAAATGTGTTGTATCGGCAGCCATATTGGAAAGCTTATTAGCAGAAATATGCAAACACATCACAGGTAGACAGCACTTTAAAAGTGCAACCTGTTGGGTGAGGAAATTAGACCACAAAAACTTCAACTGCCAAAAAAGTATGGTTCCTGGGTACACCTACCTTAATCGCGCTACAGTGCGCTTCTCTGCCATCACGAGTGCCCGGTACTGCGCCAGCACTCTGTGAACCCGAGTCAGTATTGACTCTGGCACAGTTCGCAATGATTGCGTAATAGACCTGACCCTTCACATTACAGCATTGCGCCAAAAATAGTTCGTTCTGATACTATTTCTCTCTCCACGTTTTACAGAAAGCATTCAGATGTCAAAACGTGTTTCCATTTCAACACAAACATTTTA
>JAWQFJ010000468.1:85173-100173 GCA_034096865.1 Theodoxus fluviatilis
TTATTTCAGGTCGAGATGTGACTGTGACATTCTATATACAAAGTTACAGGAGCTGTAAGTGAAATTACAATAGGAACTCATATAGCTCTCAAACACAAATTACTTTGGAGGAGACTAGAGAAGTTTGAATAAAGGACATCTATTTTGTGCAGAAAGAGCTGAGTAGTTTAAACAAAACCATTTAACTACATCAAATGGTAGTGACAAGGGGGTAAAAGAGAAACAACCAAACAAACAACTTTGACTACTTCTTGTGTAGGTGTGCAAAGCTCATATGAAAACAGGGCTGGCGTTTTATTTTTCATATATAGATATATAAACAACGACCCTGGAAAGCCATTACCCGATCTTGTATTGTGAAACACACGATAAACACTAATTATCTGACAGGACCATAAAAAATATATTGTACCATTTACATCTGGTCCTGAAGTCTATGGAGATATTTCTAATGCAATTAACACTTCTTTGATATTGTGTGATCTTGCTGATCGAGGATATGCAGAAACATGAAAGTCTGAAATAATACTGACTTGTTCATTTTGCATTCAGTAAAGCCTAATTGTGTTAATCTATCAGATTGTTTTAGCGAGTGCTCCATTCTGAGTTACTGTACTTCGTTTGGTGGGAACTTCTGCAGCATGACAATTTTTTATGCATGTGGTATGATGTTCTTTCTTAAACCAACTGTATGCTGAGCTTTGCAGATCAAGACCTCTGAGTCTTCCAGTGCAAAGATCGAATGACATTGTCTTACACAGATGGAAGAATGATGATTAGAAGTGGTAAAGAGTGTAGTGGAAAGGGGGGGGAGAGGATGGGGGAGTGGGGGTGGGTGTGTGTTTGGGTTCGTCATTAATAGGTACTATACATTGTATAATAAGATTTTCGTCATAACTAGAAAATCACTGAAAAGAGAATTTACACTGTAATAAACCTACCAATGACATCATACACAAAGAAATGCTTTACACATTTTTCCTACCAAAATACATGTGACCTTGACCCAAGGTCAAGGTCATCCAAGGTCATGCAACACAAAGCTGTTCATTCAAGACATAGGAAGCACAATGGTGCTTATTGGCACTTTCTACCATGAGATATAGTCACTTTTAGTGGTTCACTACCCCATTTTGGTCACATTTCATAAGGGTCAAAGTGACCTTGACCTTGATGATATGTGACCAAATGTGTCTCATGATGAAAGTATAACATGTGCCCCACATAATTATTAAGTTTGAAACAGTTATCTTCCATAGTTCAGGGTCAAGGTCACTTCAAAATAGGTATACAATCCAACTTTGAAGAGCTCCTGTGACCTTGACCTTGAAGCAAGGTCAACCAAACTGGTATCAAAAGATAGGGCTTGCTTTGACCTATATACCACTTGTAGCTAAGGTCGCCATTCTCAATAACGTGGGAGAAAATTGGGAAAATGTGAAAATGACTGTTTTTGAGACCACATTTATGGCTCCTGTGACCTTGACCTTGAAGCAAGGTCAAGTCACTATGTATGTTTTTTGAGGCCTTGTCATCATACACCATCATGCCACATTTGGTGTTGATAGACTTAATAGTCTCCGAGAAAAATCCAACGTTTAAGTTTTTTACGGACGGACGGACGCCCGGACGCCCGGACGGACGCCCGGACGGACGGACGACACGGCTCAGTACATAGACTCACTTTTGCTTCGCATGTGAGTCAAAAAGTGTATGCATATCAAGTCTCAAAGCTTCACAGACGATAGGTATAGATAGCACAGTTTTCAAAAAGTCTATGCCAAGTCAATTGGTAAATTTATAACATGCAACTCGCTCGGTAAAATTTTGTCCCTATAACCTTTCCCGATTCGCGTCATCACTTTCTGTGTACACGCCCCTGGAGGGTTTGCTGGAGGGTCGTTACTCTGAATGCACTGCCAGCCGCGTGTTTTGAAGTTTTCATTTTCACAATGACGAACGATTGCTGTGTGAATGGCTGTTCCCACAGTAGTAAACGAACGAATGTTGTGTCCTACCATAGGATTCCAACAGTGATTACTAACAAGGGGTCACAAATTCGCGAATTGACAGCAAAAAGAAGACGACTTTGGATCAAACAGATCAACAGAAAGGAGGTGACAGACAAGACAGTTCGCACTTGGACACGCGTTTGTTCTAGACACTTCATCAAGGGTAAGTTTGTTTTCATGAAATCACTGATGGTGAACTTGGTCTAACATAATTGTGGAATGTAAAAACAACATGAAACAATGCTGGCCCTCTGAGTAGTGCTGGAGAAGCAAGGAAGAAGTCGGGTCATGGACGTTTCGCCCCATTTGCCAGTTCGCCCCAACCTCTTCGCCCCACATTCTTGCCGGTTCGCCCCACTATCCAAACCTCTTCGCCCCACTATCTAAACCGCTTCGCCCCACATTCGGAACGTCGTTTAGCTTAAGATTACACCCGAATCACGCAGACCGTTAAGGTGCATGGAGTACAGTACCGCCGAGCAAGACGTTTGTCACAAAACGCAGATACATTAATGAGGCCGGATCTTAGCATAACTCCCCGGGCGTGCGAAGTCAGTCAGGCGGAGTGGCGGCTGCGGTCTGAATGTCGCAATTGGGGCGAATCGTCCAGCACCGACAACAACAACAAAATACCGGGAAAATCAATTCGCACAACAAAAACTAATGATTGGAATTGACATTTTCATGGTTTTCGTAGGTGTTTTCCGGTGTTTTCCGGCATTTACTCGAGTTTGGATTGTGGGGCGAAGCGGTTTAGATAGTGGGGCGAAGAGGTTTGGATAGTGGGGCGAACCGGCAAGAATGTGGGGCGAAGAGGTTGGGGCGAACTGGCAAATGGGGCGAAACGTCCAGCACCCAAGAAGTCAGTCATTTTAGCCAAACAACACGGTCAGTTTATTTTACTGAGGCCTACATGTAGGTGTAGGGCTATGTCAATTTTTTGACCGTGCACATAGTTGAGCATGGGCACTAGGTTACTTTACATTTTTAATACAATTGGGGTGGGATGGGGTACGTGGGGATCTGAACTTGAATCAACAAAGCACACTCTAGAGCAGTAGGGGGTAAAGGTGTTAAAAGTTGTTTGGTTTTCTAACTGCACAGAAAATGCTTTGTTGCTTAGTGTTTGTTTTGTCAGATATTTGTGAATTGTTTAAATATTTTCCAATTACATGGATCTGTTTCAGGCAAACCATCTGAACTGCACTAAGAAGACAACCCAGACTGGATCCCAACACTTCACTTGGGCTACACAGTCAAACCATCAAGTTTCAACAGGTAAGAACAATCTATCACAGTGACCAATGACAGCGACCAGTATTATAATGATGATCACTAAGTCATGATCTAACTACAACACACACACACAAAAAGAATAGTTTGTTTACAAGTACATGGTAGTGCCTAAGTGGTCATAACAATCTAGCATTAAGCAAGGTACCAGATTAAATTCTTTTTTTTTAAATGGGGGCATGCTTGCACCAATATCCATAGGTTCTGCTTAGCAGCTGTTACTGAGTAGTAGGTGCTTTTGCTTTTGTTGTATTCTATTTGGTTTTAAAATTCTGTGTTAATGTTTACAGGTATGACAGAAGACAAAACCGCAAGCAGAATCATGGGCAAGGCACTTTTCCTGAAGGACTGAATGAGGCAGAATTGGCAGAGACTGATGGGGATGGACACGCAGAAACCTTGGATTCAGAGTCAGACACACAGACTGCCACCATGGATTCAGACACACAGACTGACATCACCATGGACTACATGCAGGCAATGGAGGCAGACATCCAGAAGTTGAGGACTGAGAAGATCATGCTGCAGCAGAAAGTGGACAGACAAAGTGTCACATTTTCAGAGAAGTTTTTCGAGAGAGAGGATGGATCTAGTCCTCCCACAGCTGATATTTTATCAACATAACGAAGTCTTGATAACTTATCAAGACTGTCAATGTACTTTTCTTTCTGTTTCACTGCTGGTATTGACATTTTCTCGCTGGAAAAGCACCATCAACAACACGATCACAACCACGCTCAACTCTGCTGTGCACTCGGAAACCCTCCAGCACAATTTGTGTGTACCACGTGACACGCAAATCAGGCCGCGAAAGTACGCAATCGGGAGAGGTCGATGANNNAGAGAGAGAGAGAGAGAGAGAGAGAGAGTTTGACTTTTGATTTTTATTTTGACTGACTTTATCTGATTTTATTGAGGCCGACGACCCAAACTGTTCAAAATACAGAGTTATGATAATTTGATATGATACATATAGAATTACATTAACACATTTTTCATATTACACAAGTCATGGACGTGACACACTGTGCACATCCTCCTGCCTGCAATGCGCAGTACAGGGTCGATTAAAAACATTCTGTATTAAAATAGTGTATGTACAAGCTCATTAAAAGGTTAATTCCCGTGGCACCATGACGTAAATAGTCTAGTGAGAGAGAGCGAGAGATTGATGTTTATATTGTTTATAGTCTTACTGCCCACCACAATTTAAAATACGTGAGAGAGAAAGAGAGAGAGAGAGAGAGAGAGAGAGAGAGAGAGAGAAGAGAGAGAGAGAGAGAGAGAGAGAAGGGGAGAGTCTCGCATCGGATTGAGCTAAATGTATGCGTGCGTGCGTGCGCGCGCGCGTGTGTGTGTGTGTGTGTGTGCGTGCGTGCGTGTGTGTGTGTGCATGCGTGCGTGCGTGTTTGCGTGTGTGTGCGCGCGCGTGTGTGTATGCGTGTGTGTGCGTGCGTGTGTGTGTATTTCAAAGTGTCCTGTATTCTTTAAGAAGAATATTCTTTGCCAAAGTTTCATTACAGTCTGCAGTATCTTGAATATTGTATGGCACTGGATGCAAGTGTTATCATGCAACCAGTGGCGTACACACTGCATTCACCTACATGATTGAAAAATAGTATATGCTTTCTAAAGTTTTTGGACAGTTGTGTAAAGAAACATCTCTGCTTATGTACGATAACTCGAGGTCGATCTCAAATCATTTCCTTGATTGCAACTACTCCCTCGTTCCAAGAATCACACTTGTTATTCATGAAAAAATGCAATCATTGGTAGGTGTAATTTTGATAAATTCATTTTATCTCAGAGGAGATAATTGATTGTGGCAAACATTTCCAGGCGGTTAACATCTTGGAAGGGTATTTTGCTCGAGACAGAGTAGATCTCGGTAACGTCAATTGTAGCAACAATACCTTATAGAAACAAGCGGCTCCCTACAGTTGATCCCCCAAACAAAACTCCCCTGTGGACAAGTATGGCTCAAGGCAGGTCGAGCTTTCCTACGTAACGGGGACACAGAGAGCAGTCTGAAGACGACTTCACCTCGTCACCGAAGACGCTCTTCTGTGGATCCCGCATGAGGAAACTCCACCAGCAGTTCCAGACAGATCGAGCCAAGTCTTCCATTCAAAACTACAATAGTTTCAGCGAAGTTTGAAGGAGACATCTGACTGCTTCCAAGAATATCCAGGACATCATAGATTTTTTTTAACACGTTTATTTTTGTATTCTTCGACTGCTTCCAAGAACATCGGAGGAAGCAGAAACAGTAAAACGTGTATTGTAGTATCATTCGGAGAGAGAAAAAACGGAGAGGTGGATGTGATTTTTAAAGGGGGGAAATCTGGGCAGAGTTTTGATGCTGGAAAAACAAGTTCACACCTCATTAGGGGCCGCCCACGCCCGGAAATGCCTTGTTGAGAGGTACAGGAGTGGCCACAAGTACTTGACCTGCCTGGACTTTGCAAGTCTGCCTACAAGGCTCTGTGACCAACGCAGAGCATTTGGCAAACATCATGTTTCAAACGGGAGTAACAAGGGTCATAGCAATGGTCACTCAACTTTCTCCTGGGGCAACAAACAGCATCAGGCACAAACCTCCTTATGAAATATTTGGTCCGACCACCAAGTGGTACTATGGCCATAAGACTTCGTTGTTGAGCCAGAAAATGGAGTTCTTCTCATTGATTTTCGAATTCAAATTGATTTATCGAACTCTGATTACAATTGTAAGTTGGCTTGGGGAGAGAGAGAGAGAGAGAGAGCGAGAGAGAGAGAGAGAGAGAGAGAGAGAGAGAGAGAGAGAGAGTTTTGTATGTTTTTCGGAAAGAGCGAGCGAGCGAGCGAGCGAACGAACGAGCGAGCGAGCGAGAGAGAGAGAGAGAGAGAGAGAGAGAGAGAGAGAGAGATTGTGCTAATGCACGTGTTCAAGCGCGGGCGGTCATTTGCATGCACGCACACAAGTATACATGTATATGCGTATCTTTCAGGAATACGAGTTCTTGCAATCAGGGCTGCAGGCAAGTGATATATGTGTGCTGCCTTGCCAAACATGTCAGGACACGCATGCAGAGATAACAGGCCAATGTCTGGCTGTCTGCACTCCAGACTAATGTTTCGTTGGGCTAATTAAGAGCTGAGACGGAAGATAGTGATATCACTGGTTGTCACATCGAGCCCTTGTCAAGCCTGCTTTTGCTGGTCTGTTCATTTCTGTCTCCATACTCCTATTTCAAGACTCTCCACCCTGTTACATGACTGCCTCCTTCTCATTCTTCCATTTCGAATGTAAGTGAAGGAGGGAAAAACCACAGGGGAATAACCATTTTGAATACAAAAATAATTTATCATGTTTATACATAATCTTATAACAATGCTCAGCATTCCCAATTTGTCCTCATTAATCCCACATCTCTTTAACAGTTTAAATATATTTGTTCATGCCATTCAAAGTATTCAAACATAGAATGTACCCTTTCTCATGATCTGTGTAGTATTCCCCTTCGGGCTCCTGCACTATGCAAGTGGAGTCTCGCCTGTTCTCTTAACAAGTTTGAAAAGAATGCTTTAATGTGTTTTCTCCTGCTCAATATCATTCTGTGAACCCGAGTCAGTAGTGACTGGCACAATTCGCAATGAATGCGCTAGTCTTGACCCTTCGCATTACAGCATTGCACCAAAAATAGTTCGTTGTGATACTATTTTTTATCTCCACTTCTTACAGAAATAATTCAGATGTCAAAACTTGTTTCCATTTCAACACAAACATTTTATTTTATCGAATAAACGCTTGTTCACTGCCTCAACAAGAGAAAGTTATGAGTTTTGTGCGAAATAGTCTTAGAACAACTTTAACGGCGTATGTCCGGGAGCAGATCGTCTATCCCACAAGCCTCTCGTGTGACCTCCATTTGCATATTTCAGACGAAAATCTTCCATCACGTGATGTCAGCTGGGCTTGAGACACTTTGCCCGGTAGGCGAGGTCTCTAGTGAACTAGAATGGCTCTATCTTGTATTGAACTGTTCCAAAGTAGTGCATAATTTTCGTTGCGGAACAGACATCAATGTCGCTGCCCGTTGTTAGGATTCCTGGTCACGCTTTTTATATCTCCCCTCTGTCCTTCGCATGCTCTCTTGAACCGCCTTCCTCTGCCAGGTCCCATCTACATTCATTGGAGGTTTGTGCGTGCGTGCGTGCGTGCGTGTGTGTGTGTATGTGTGTGTGTGTGTGTGTGTGTGTGTATGTGTGTGTGTGTGTGTGTGTATGTGTGTGTGTGTGTGTGTGTATGTGTGTGTGTGTGTGTATGTGTGTGTGTGTGTGTGTGTGTGTGTTTTGGGTGTGTGTGTGTGTGTTATTTTATTTATTTTTTTTTTTTTTTTTTGGGGGGGGGGCTGTCCCTGGAGCCATCCATCACACCCTTTCGTACGCTTCTTTCCCCCTTGCCCTAGGTAAAGATGGGTGTTTCTTAACGTTGTAGCCGTATATAGCCTACAAGACTGATAGGCCTTTAAACTCCATTCATCCATCCCATCCCATCCCATCCCATCCCACCCCACCCCACCCCACCCCACCCCACCCCACCCCACCCACCCCACCCCACCCCATCCATCCCATCCATCCATCTTACTCCTTTCCCACCCCTCCCTCACCCTACCCCACACCATCGCATGCCACCCACTCACCCACATCCAGTCCTGTAACGAAGTGGTAGTCTGTTATTGTCCAACTTCACTCCATACCAGCTCACCCACCTACCTCATCACACCTCACTTCACCTCACCTCATTTCACCTCTCTTTACCTCACCCACTTATCCCAACTCGCCTCATCTTTCTCTGTCTGCTTCACTCCACCTTCCTCCACCTCACCTATGTAGCATCTTTTCAACTTACCTCACTTATCCTCATCCAAAATCCTGCCCGACCTCATCGTTTGCTTGCTCTCTTCATCCCGCCTCCCTTTGCCTCACCTCAACTAACTTAAGTCGCCTCATTTCATCTCCCTTCATCTCGCCTCACTCGCCACTCCCGGTCTACTTCACCTCACCTACCTCATTCCATAACCTCACTTCCCCAACTTTTCTTACCACCCAACCTCACCTCATCGCTTCACTCACCCGTGTGACCTTGTCCAGCAATAGGTACATACATGTATAGCAAGAATTGAAGAATTTGAGTTTTAGTAACATGAGAAACTACGAAACTAGCACTTCAAATTGGTGCAAGAATGTTAGGAATCTGATAATTCAAAATGAAGTTATTGCATATAGTAGTCGACTATCCGCAAATCAGTCGTTTTGAGAAAACAGCTATTGAAGCTGACAGAGGCAGTGACTGGTGAGTGTTACAAGTCCTCAGTAAGGGGGGTTACATGCGGATCAAGTGCGAGTTGGCAAAACAAGCAAAGAAAAGATTGACGATTTCAAAATTACATGGAAAGATGAGCACTTATTTAAAACTGTTATATAAAGAACTTTTCGGGCTGTGATCATATGAAAAAATCTCGAAGCTGGCAGAAAAAAGGTTCCAAAAGCTAGAAATCGCTAAACCTCAGTTTCGACAACAACCAGATAAGACATTTCACTTGTGTTTTCTGGCGTTTTCTATAGCAACTTTATGCACCTTTTGCCGGATTTATGTCTTTTGAGTTGGAAGAAAGAATCCCCCTGTGGGTTGGGGGTAAGGATAGACCCCCCGCGTTTTTCTACGCGATTTATAAAATGCGAATAACCAGGGACATTGTGACGTGACAATATAACTAAATCCGGTGATTTCGTTATCAATAGCCTTACATAGCCAACAAAAGCTTGATGGACAGCAGACTCTCATTCATGCATTCATTCATTCATTCATTCATTCATTTATTCACTCATTCATTCATTCATTCATTCATTCATTCATTCATTCATTCACTGAGAGTAAGAATAGACGCGTTTTCCGTGAGACTCGTAACAGGCGAAAAACTAGGGAAGCCGAGACTAGCTTTTTGATGATCAATAGTCTTACATAGCCTATGAAGGGGGATAGGCCAAGAACTACTGTCCTTGGGATAGGCAGTAACACATTCATTCATTCATTCCACTTCATCCCATGGTGTCTCTCCTTTATCCCAACGAAATGTGAATTCCATCCCCACCCCCATCCCCACCCCCACTCCCACTCCCATCCCCACCCCCACCCCTACCCCCACTCGCATACCCACCCCCACCTCCACCCCCACCCCTACCCCCACTCCCATCCCCACCCCCACCCCTACCCCCACCCCCACTCGCATACCCACCCCCACCTCCACCCCCACCCCTACCCCCACTCCCATCCCCAACCCCACCCCCATCCCCACCCCCACTCTCATCCCCACCCCCACCCCCACCCCTACCCCCACCCCCACTCCCATCCCCACCCCCACCTCCACCCCCACCCCTACCCCCACTCCCATCCCCACACCCACTCCCATCCTCACTCTTACCCCCATCCCCACCCCCACTCCCACTCCCACCCCCAACCCCGCGCAAACGTTTGCCGTTGTTCCCCTCATTCCACCCCATCAGACAATGGGAGAGGTCAGGAGAGTCAGCTCGAGTTGCAGAGGAATTCAATTTGTCTGCTCCAGCGGTGTAACTCTTCTGCTCATCAAGATGGGATACCCCGTCTATTGTGAGGGGTGAACTAAGTGTGCCCAGTTGACAAAACTTTAAACAACCATTTTTCTCCAAAAGAGATCATTACAGGACGCTGTGTTATAGAAGTACATGGACAACCACAAATAATTGCATTGGGAAGATACCTTCGAGCGTAAGAGACACATGTAGACGGGAATTATCTAGCTACAGAATTTACATCTCTATCAGTAATGGTGGATGGCTACAGTGTATTTCACAGTTTGGGCGCCAACAAAAGTGTCAGTAGCAAACTCGGAAGAAAATGTGTAATGTGGCCGGATCACGTTAGGTTTTTTTTTTAATCAACAGAGGTGAATATATGACACATCATGGATTGTGAGCCATATAATAGCTGTTTCGAAGCAGTTTCTCCCATTTTACACAAATCACAGCAAACAAACCTAAAGAACCTGATTATAATCGGGACTCTCACTACTATACTACCAATGTTCTTCAATGAAACTAGAACAGGGATCGTGTACATCGGGCAAGTACATACATGTTGGGTTGATCTTAAGCTTACAGCAACAGCAGCAGAAGGCAGAGAGCAAAATTGCAGGTCTGCATAGTTTGGTTTTGGCAATGAGTCCTTGTTGTGACAAGGGGCCAACGATGTCTGGCTGAAGGTTAGGCGGAGATGGAGGATGTCGTGCTAGTTTGACAGGCCAGAGAGACCCAGTGTGTGAAAGCAACAATGAAACGCTTCTCTAGCTGGCCCTATAGACATAGCAGTCTCTGGAAATGCAGAGATGACGCAAACATTTGCTCTTGTTCAGTTCAACTCCAAGATACTTTTGTACATCCCTGACTTCACGTTTTCTGACAACCACACAGATAATCGTCTGTGACCACTGCTAACGTTTCTCAGGAAACAGAGTGTGTTATTGAGCAGATAATAAGTATTGCAAAAGTGTGAAGTCAGTTAAATGTTTCCAGCGCGAGAAGACTGTAGTCTGATGCCACTGCGAGTAGGTGTCGATGTCCATTTCACTCAGCAGAAGTGGAAATTGCGTACTCGTATTTTGCATGGGTGTGTAAAATGCAGAATTGAGTGCCAATGTTCGTGTATCTTCGTTTCTACAAATGCAATTTTTTTCAAGGAAAAGAAGAAATAAAAGAGAGAGAGAGAGAGAGAGAGAGAGAGAGATTAGTCTCCCTAGATCATGATCAAATTGCCTCTACTCTAAGTGCTACTATGTGGAGTGTGGTCAAGGCGTACTTGGCTAATTTGAGTAGTGCCGAGTGATTTTCTAAGGTCGCAATGTAGTAGGATCACTTGCCATTCCTAGCCAAGAGAGCATAAAAAGGGGGGAAACAAACAAACAAACCAAAATAGAGAAACTGTTATAACATTGAAAAGGATTTTAAAGTTAAGTCGTTGCAGCCGTCTGATACAAAGCATGCTTACCAACAGGTTGCCCACTGCAAGTGACGATTCCCAACACTAAGACGCTGATCTTGAGCAGCATGGTGACGAGATATCCCTCTGCACCTCACGTGTTCAGGTTCCAAGTCTTGATGTGAAATGTGCTCCTCTGTCAACAAGGACGACGCTCCGCACAGCGTAGGAGATATTCCACGAGCTTCTTTACAGGACTTCAAGGGATCCCAGACACAATTCAGCTCCTCAGCTCGAAGCAGTGGACTCTTCCAGGTGCACTCCCTGGGATCTTTGGTCCTGCAGTGACTTTGGTCGCCCTCGCTTTGGAAGTGAATCCTGGTTGCCAACAGAGGCTGGTGTCCGCGTACTGAACTGTACAGCTCTGCTGCAGCAACTGAGTGCAGACAGACGGAGGGACGGACGTACAAATGCTGGCGGACGCGCGAGCGAGCAGGGCGACGGGATGCGGCAATCCCGAGATGGGTGTGGCTCAGTCAGCTCCGTGAGAATGGTGGGACCTCCCTGGGGACAGGGACACTCCCAGACGATAGTAGGACTCCTCCCAGCAGATAACCCCGGGCAACTCCCTCGCCCGTCAGCACGAGTTTCAAGAGAACTTCCGACAACAGGATCCAGTCAGACGTGTCAGCAAAAATAGCTGTGACGACTCGGGTTATGACTGCACTGGTGCGGCAAACTTCTTTTTATTCTTCCTCCGACGTGTTACTTATAGTTATATAGGGCGCTGCTAACGTTGAGGATGACCAACAGTTCTATCATAGAGATATGCCGATGCACACAGTCTTTTTGCAAAGACTATTCAGAAACACGCTGTCGCTCTGTCCTTCATATACGTATCCCCTATGGAAGAGTCACAGGCACACTCCTTTGGAAAAACGCCTCAAGAGATGATTGCAGTTGTGGCACCTGGACTGCCTGCCAGCAAACGTCTCCTAGACGTTAGGTACAGACAAGGGAGAAAACCCACGTCAGAAAGGAGCTCTGCTGTCTCCACCAGAGGTCGGACACGTGGTGTCAAGCCTGGCCTGCTCCAGTATACCCAGCCTTGTGCCCCAGTCAGAGCTTGCCTCACGCTGCCTCTTGAACAGGAAGACGTGGGTTCCTCCTCTGGCAACTGGCGTCCTGTGACAGCCAGCCAGAGAGAGAGGGAGAACGAGAAGAAGAAGGCGCGTGCGTGACTTGAAGGCCTACTTGTCCTCATCTCAGAACGCCCCAGTGTGGACACGGTTGCCAGCTTTGATGCTGGCAAGTCTGATCAAAGATCCCATGTATAGAGGATCTTTGATCTGATGCAGGAAGAACTTGGCCAGAAGACTCAGTATGCACATGACTGAAGTACACTTCGCTGGACGCCTTATCTTGTTCTGCACTTGGGCGCCTTGAGTTCTGAAATGCGGCCCACACAAAAAAGAGAGAGTTTTGCTTGTTTAATATTTATATATATAAAGAGTTTGACAACAGTGGCATGATGATGGAGACGGATGGCGCGGTAAAATACAAAGTTGATATACTACAAGAACCATCTAGCCTTGCAACCACAGTATTATTTCCTTTATGTTTGTTTCCAAGTTTTCTTTTCTCTTGCGTGGCGAGCTGATGAAAACCAAAGCACCATCTTGTAATCAAGACTGGAAAGCTGTTATATATCTTGCAGCCCGCCTCATGCTTCATTTCCACCGAGAAACTCTTGGGGAGAAGCTGGCGGCCTAGAAAGGGTTTTCGCGGGGCGGGGCTCTGGTCGGAAAAACAAAGGGTAATTAGTTATCCTGAAACTATCAGACGCCCCTCACCTTTGACCCCTAACAATGGAGGAATCTGGAAGGTAGGGGGGAATGGGATGGAACAACGGGGATCCAGTGGTAGAGGAGAGGAGAATGAGAGTACCCCTACACAGAGGAGTGACTGACACAAATGTGTTTGTGAAATGTATGCACGCTCACTTTTGCATTATTGTGCACCATCGGGTGCATTATTCACAGCATGCAGTTCCGTTTCTGGCTTCATTCATTTTCCGTGTGCTCATACCGATGCAGTTTTAGTGCATGGATATTTCCTCTTACACCTGCATGAGTGAAGAGTAGCTGAGTTTGGGAAAGAATACCTCGCTATGGCGTCCAAGCAAAGAGTGGAAGCACTCATGCTTCACATCACCTGCAACCTCTGGCTGCTGGGCTTTTGTAGCCAATTTAAGTATTGCAGCTACATGTCCATGTAGGCCTACTGTTAGGTGGCATTGCTTGGCTTAGAATATGATCACACCAAACTGATGGTTGCATTGCAGCCACTCATGTAGTTGTAGTACTTTAGTGTTGTAGACAGCTTGAATACCCGCATAAAACATTTTAATTGTTTTACCTCACTTTTAGTCATACAGAGTATGCATGAGATTATTCGAATATTTAAATTTCCAGTCACTTTTTAAAATTCAAACATAACATAACATAACATAACATGACATATCTCTCTCTCTCTCTCTTTCTCTCTCTCTCTCTTTCTCTCTCCCCCTGTGGGTTCGGGGTAACAATTGACCCACCGCGTCTCCCTACGCGATTCGTAAGAGGCGAAATCCTAGGGACACCGTGACTTAATTAGCGTTTACTCTCAACTGTTCTAGTGATATTCGTACTATATGGTCTTACATAGCCTAAAAAGGCTGATAGGCAGGAAAACACCATCCATCCATCTCTCTCTCTCTCTCTCTCTCTCTCTCTCTCTCTCTCTCTCTCTCTCTCTCTCTCTCTCTCTCGGGGTTTGGGGTAAGAATTGACCCACCGCGTCTCCCTATGCGATTCGTAAGAGGCGAATAACTAGGGACACTGTGACTTGATTTGCGTTTACTCTAAACTGTTCTAGTGATTTTCGTGCTTACTGGCCTTACATAGCCTACAAAGGCTGATAGGCCGGGAAACACTATCCATCCCTCTCTCTCTCTCTCTCTCTCTCTCTCTCTCTCTCTCTCTCTCTCTCTCTGTCTGTCTGTCCCTCTCTCTCTTCTCTCTCTCTCTCTCTCTCTCTCTCTCTCTCTCTCTCTCTCTCTCTCTCTCACACACACACACACACACACATACAGACAGACACACACAAACACACACACACGCGCACGCACGCACGCACGCACTAACACAAACGCGCGTACCAGTAGGCCTACACATGAAATCATGAAATGATCTAAATGCCTCCTTAAAGCAACCGCAACTCGCGGCATTCGTTAGAGTTACGGTGAACCGCTGTCAAAATAGGCGATAGACGAACACACTGACTGCAGAGAATAATAGAATCCACCCAAGTTGTTCATGCGCCGATCTTGCATCATATTCAAAGAAAAGGTCTGTGCAATCCACTCCAATACAGCTCACGTGAGACTTGGCGCGCAGACTCTCTGCATCCGTTACTTCGCACAAGGCGGGGTTGCTGCCGTCACTTCCGTTGTGGTGTGGCGAGGAAAGGTTGGGAAGGCGTTGAGCAAAACAACTTCCGGTCCTATTACGTCAGAGTCTCGCGCACAGGCGCGCCCACCGCGATCTCCACTTGTCCCAAGAGCTGACCGGGTCACCGCGAACACCGCCATCTCCCCAGTCCTAAGCCATAGCCACCGTTAGAAATGGCGTGCGAAGACTGCAGCAGCTTTTGGTA
>JAWQFJ010000469.1:0-40000 GCA_034096865.1 Theodoxus fluviatilis
CAAGGGAGTTGATGTGGTTGTATGTACATTTCTAGATGCAATGCCAACACATTAATCTTTAATGAGTGTGCTCTTTAAACTTAATCTTAATGTGACATTTCTTCTGACACTTGGGCATAAAAGTCATATGTTTTGTAGACCTTGGTGAATATAAAATAATGTACATGCTATGCAGTATACACTCCAGTTTTTTTAGTAACCGACCATAAGAGATCCTTCGAGTGTGAATATACTGGTGTGTGCTTGTCATGGTTGGTGTTTGCTGGAACATACCTAGGACACCAAACCGGACAGTAAAAAGAAAAACAAAATAAGGGAAATTCCCGCCTCAGTCACCATCACATTTTAAGGACCATGAACATGCCACAAAACAGGATGAAAAGAAATTTGAATTCAATTTAACCAACTGGTATAACAAATACACACCTTATCCAATAATAAAAAACTTGCTCTCAGAAGATTGAAAGAAGAATTTAAAAAATACAAAATTCAATTTCATTACCACAAAAAAACTTGTAAAACTGAATTTTAAAACGGCCACTCGTGGCAATCAGGAACGCCAACACCCACCTAATCCTGCCTGAGCTTCTGGTGCCCAGATCTCTGACACAAATAAATCACAACTTCTTTAATTTGAACTAATTAGATAAAAGAGATTGAAATAATAATCAAAACGAATGCAGACTCAAGAAGTAGAGTAGATGCAAAATTGAAATAATAGAATAATGTTAAAAAAATAAAAAACGACCCACACGCGGGATACGGGCGTTACAGTTCTTAGTAAAAAAAATCGTTTTCCATTCTCCAATCTCTCTCGAAGAGAGAAAAGCCTCTCTTATATAAGATTTCCTCGCATTAACAATAATTAAAAAATTTAATGTAATTCTGGTGCTGCAGAAAACACCACTAGGGCGATAACGTATGTGCAAACATGGAAAGGTCAAGATTTCTGTTGATAATCTACCACAAAAATTAAACTTGTGGAGTGCTTGCCGAATCAACAATCCTAATAGACGGATAGATAGAGTTTTTACGGGACTATAATCAAACTCTATATTTCCAATAGCACAAAAGATAGCCTGCCGTTAAAGCTAAATGCAAAAACATACAGCAATTACGACTCTAGTTTTATGCCTGGTACGAATCGCATAGTGTATTCCAATTAGCACAAAAATCGCTGCAGTTTAAAGTAATGCAAAACATACAGCAGTTCAGACTCTAGTTTTATGCCTTGTCCACGAATCGCATAAGTGAGGACAGGCAGTGTGGCAATCTCCTACCCCTAACACAAAGGGAAATATAACTGAAATAATAACCAAAAGCCAATCTCAAGAGGAGCTCCAAAATTACAAATGAAATCAATCTGAGTCGTGTAGTGGTTTTCCATGTGCAAGCATCCTCACAGAGCTTCAACAAAGGGGTAAACTTTATTATCAAAGACTTGCATTAACTCACTACGCAAACCTGTCAGGTTTTGCAAGCATTTCAACAAATCTTACCAAAAATAGAAAGTTCCATGATAATAATGATCAAAAGCTTATTATATCAAATAAAAGAATCACTATGACTCACGTTAAATTCAAACAAATGCATGAGTCCAACAATGGCTTCGAATGTCGCTATGATTCGAGTCATATCCACTCGACAATAATGCATGTAATCAGCAAAAAACTAAAGAAACAAATAAAAAAAAGTTCAAAAAATCGTCAGTCAAGTTGCAAGAATCAGTAAAAATGCTGGAATGGTAGCCCTTCCAAAAGAAAAATCTGGGACAATCGCACAAAAGCAACGCCAATATGATCTTACCATATATTCTGATAAGGCATTTGCAATATAAAAAAGGCACACTAGAAAAGTAAAAAGTCACTAATATCAGCTATATAGATTATCAGTGTATTGCAGCAAGGAACAATGTAAGTTGTCGGCCATTTTTTTGCATAAACACTAGTGGTGTTCATCATTAACAAAAATCTCACGCATGATTTCAGAACTCCCTCTCAAACAAGAAATTTATAAATAGAGAGGTAAAAGAAAAAAAACTCAAACTCGCTGTGGAAAGAGGGTTACTACACATACTTAGTCAAACTGGCGTTGCCCTCCCATTAGACCTTTGGCTGTACAGATACAGGAATTTTTCTGTTCCTAACACGAAGCCCCATGACCTTAGGGGCGTACGTTGCAGAGAGCAGTTAATACGTGTACATGCTGCTTGTCGCTTGTGTTTCAGCCCTTCATTCGGGACTGGAACGCATCTATCAAAGGAGATCAAGGCTATTGATGTCAAGGTAAAAACTGTTCATTCAGTGGTAGAGGACACTTTCTCAGAAGTTAATGTTTTTATTTCCTTTGTATTCATAACTTAAAATGCATTCCTCGAGGCTGCTTTTCTAGTACCATTACTAGTGCATTGTAAATGAACAAGTTTTTTTTAATGCCGAAGATTTCTTTTCACTTTTTTTGTCATGGTACACTTAAGAAAGATACATTTATTAGATGTTAAAATTAAAAATTTTTGTTATTTGTTTTTGTGTTGTTTTGTTGTTATTTTTCTGATCAATTAAACTGCTGACTTGACCTTGTACCTGTTTTTTATGGCAGTGTGCTTCCATCAGCTTCATCAAGCTGCATCCCAGCAGTCGACGCCTGATCATTCAAAACCGTGACAACTCACATCCGCCTGATGGACCTTCGAGTGTAAGCACCTCTTTGTACTGTTTCATCGTGACTGAAGATTTTCCTCCATTTCTTGTTTTTCTCGTCCACAATCTTATCCACCTTCTCGTACCAATCTCCTCGCTTCTGTGCTTCTCCTGCCCCTGCTCCACCTGCCATCCTGCACTGCATCTTCCTAAGCCTTCTTTATGTTCCTCTTGCTGCTTCTTTCTGTGCTCTTCCTGTCCTCTCCTTTTGTCCAGAAATATGACCATGGAAATTGACTAGACCAAGATACTCCTTCGTTCAAACTTGCAGTATACTTGGACAAAGTGTTGTCTGGTATGTAACATTGTCTATTGTATATGCCAATTTGTGTTTGAGTTGGAGCTGGTAATGCATGAGTCTGACCCTAACTGCATTGACATAGAGGTTGCAACATGTCTGCAAGAGTTTGCACATGTCACTTACAAGTAGCCTGTTGAGCAACTTAATAGCTGTCAGTGAATGATGTGTTTAGATAATGATTATATCAGGGCATGTTCTTGTTTCTGTGAGTGAACCACTTTGCCCATTCAAAATCCCCTCCACTTCACCTCCAGCCCCACTGTTTGTTTACAGCCAGAGAGTGATGCAGAGGTACGTTGGAGCCATAAACTTCCGAGAGAAGATTGCCAGCACCATCACCCCCTGTGAACCTTCGTCATCTCAGGCAGTGAAGATGGCTATGCCTATGTGTGGAACACTGATACAGGTATGGCTTGCTCAATGTTATGATGGGAACAGTGAGAAAAAGAACTTTTTGTTTTTTTTGTAATAATCATCCTAGGGAAAGCAGGATGAAAAAAATAGGGTTGCTCCACTTTATACAGAATCCTACGCAGCATTGTAACCTCCTTTGATAACCTTTAATAACTTCTATGCTGCATTTATAAGGAAATGGTGCAATGGTATTGAAAGAGTTGAAAATTTTATATTGATGAAAGAATGATTTAAAAATATATCACATTTGGAGATTCTTTTCATAATATTTTGAAATTTGATTGCTAAATTTGGTATATCTTTAGATGGCTAGCTCTGTTAGTATTTTGTGTTGAAAGAGTTGAGTGAAATACTAGTGTAAGTGTAACTCCGTTTGCATTTTATTACCACTAATTTTCAATTCAGATATTTTGAATGCATCAACCTATAAGAAGAGGAAGTGATGCTGATTGAAATGTCCACATTTCTTTTGAAACAAAATTTAAGTTGTCAATATTAACATAATATAACATATACTCATACTGTATTCTTCATTTGGTAAGTGGCTATGTACAACAGTGTAAACAAGTAAATCGGTGTCGAAAACATTTCTTCTGTTTGCTCAAGTTGAATACTACTCTGTCTCATTTCACAGCTTTGTTGGTTAGTCACGTTGTATTCATTCACTTCATAGTAGATAATGCTATCTTTACATCTTACTGCCACCCACTGTCCTTACATGGCACCCTCAAGCTGTGCGACTTGCTTGATGCAGGTGACCAGGTTGCACGATACAATGACCTCAACTACAAGCAGCCAGTCACCTGCACAGACTACCACCTAGGGACCACATGGTGGCCTTCTGCTCCCTAGGAGACAACCAGCCTGTGCTTATCTACAACTATGACCCCAACAGTAAGTTTTTGCCATGTGTCAAGCTTTGTCACCACTTTGTCTGTCTGTCCTGTATGTCTGTCTGTCTGTTCTGTGTCTGTCTGTCAGTCTGTCTGTCGTCTGTCTGTCTCTCTCTCTCTCTCTCAACACCCCCCCCCCCCCCTCCCCCCCCTCACACACACATCCACTGAAGCATACACTTTTTTGGTGGTTTGTCATTTGGTGCTCTGCATGAATTATATCAATGTGGGTTTGTATGTATCAGGGAGTCGGTGGTCAGACTGCTTTAGAGATGATCGATAGCAATGACTGCATTTCATCACATGATAAGAAAGAAATGATGATTTGGAGCACTGGCACAGATGTTGCTTAATTGAGATTTGTTGGAACTGTGATATCAATTTTGAGTTGTGTGATGTGGACATCTGACATCTTCTTTATGCAACTTGTCCCCTTGCCATGGTGTGATGTGGACTGTTACTGCTGTGGCAGATGGTTTTGACTTGATGTAACTTGATACTGTGTGCTTGACAGTTGCCCAGTTTGAGGCAGGCCTGTCACCACGGTTCCGAGATCCAGACTACACAACAGATGTGGAGGACATGACTCCAAAAGCATCAGCGTAAGTTTCACTGTTCTTAAATGAACTTGCAAGAGTCCACGTGCTGGATTTTCACTATAATAGATAGGAATGATATAAGAGACAAGATTGAGTTGAGACTGTAAACTGCTTTCTTCAGGTGATGTAATATGTTACAGTACACTAAAAGATTCTAGCGTAGTGAGGTTTGAAGCTGATAGCTTTTCTTAGTAAAGTGGATATTTCTGTATTTCACAGGATGAAAGTCATGCTTTTGCTGTCCTGTTTTGTCCTTCCTTCCCAACTGCTTCACATTAATATTTACAAATGCAAAGAGTTCCAAATTAAATCCTATTACAATGAATGGGCATGTTCATTCCAATCCAATTTCCATATGGGTGTGTAGAGAGAAAGACTGAGTGGTGGCTTGTTCGTGCAGGAGGAGTGTGGCAGCAGAGAAGGAGCGAGAGAAGGAACTGCAGTCTGCGCGCTCCATGGTCCTGTCCAAGGACGAGTTCCACGCCCATGAAACGTCACGCCTCCAGAAAGTGGTCAAGAAGCTGGACACAGCCACAGTAAGTGTACTTGACTTGGGTCCAATTCAGATCTAAAAGAAGGGATGTGCAAACACACACACACACACACACACACACACATACACACCTCATTTTATGGGTGGGAGGAGGAGCTGGCTTTCATAATAATAATCTTTGTGTCTGTCCTTTTTTAGGGAATTTCATCTCCTGTTATCACTGTGCAGCACCCAGTAACCGGTTTTAACCTTCGGTAGGAGAGGCAATGTGGGTGAACCAACTTGCCCAAGGAAGCAACTCTGTGTTATGTGCAGCTTTTAACATTGCACACTCAGCCCAGAGACTGCAGGTCAAATGCTCTAACCACTAGGCCACAGAACCCATTCAGTCACATTATTTATTATTAACCCTTACCGTGGCAGTCGCATACTGAGATGCACTCGATACCCCATGTGTTGTCTTAGCTCTACAGCTCCATGATAGGCTCGTTTAACATACAGAGAATGGTCGCTACCTAGAGATAAGAGATAGAGCCTTGGTTGGAATATCATATAGCACTTGATTTTTCGTGAGAACGAGGTTGCAAGCTAAATTTTGCCGTTGTTGTTGTTGTGCGTCGAGGGAATGTTGGATTTCGCAATGGCTGCTCTGCGCCGGCGTCCTAGAAATCTCTTCGAAGATGTGCAGTTTCTAGACTTCAGTGAAGATTCCGATGATGACAGTGATGACAATGTAGACTTAGCAATTCGAAGAGGCATCCCTGATGAAAACAACCCGTCTCCCATCGCCCAGGCACCCACAGGGTTCGTACAGGTCATGGAAAACCTGGAAAGTCATGGAATTTGATTTTTCATTTTCCAGGCCTGGAAAGTCATGGAATTTCAACTTAGGTCATGGAAAGTCATGGAATTTAAGAAAGAAAAAAAGAAAGAAAAAAATACGTTTTCTAGGCTGTGCTTCGCGCGATACTCTCAATCTAATTTTAAACGCTGAGCACGTCAGGAAAACGTGCCCTTGCATCCCATTGGTTAATTCTGAAGGCTCGTGTGCCTTCTGCTTCCTGATTGGTTCTTTGGCTAGGTGAACTCGTTTCATTTCCACGCCAGTCCGGTCAGTTGGTTCAAGCGAGGACAGAGTGAAAAGAGCTTGTATTGTTTGTGGTGCAGTGTTTCTTTGAGAATCAGATTATCATCATGCCTGGAAAGTGTCGCTTTCAAGACTCTTGGACAGGAGACCCTGAATACCGTGAGTGGGTCATGCGAGCGAGAGTGGATGGGATGGCAAAGTGCCGATTTTGTGAAAAAGACTTTGCTGTATCCAACATGGAAGCGGCAGCGTTGAAAAGCCACATGAAAGGTGTCGCGCACCAGGCGCGTGCTAAAAAACACCAAGAAGAAAAGAGCAAACGTCAAACACGAATATCAGATTTTGTTCAAACTGCAAAAAATGCTGAGACAGAGAGTGCTTCAAAGGTGGTGGTTCCAGCTGGCGCTGCTACGCCGGTCGAAACTAGGCCTGCACCCACTGGCAGTGGCAGTAGATCTACTGGGATTGACACTTTCTTGACAACAGAGGACACACTGAAAGCAGAAATTTTGTGGACTTTGAAAATGGTCATCTCCCACTTCTCATTCTCCAGTACCAAAGGAATGAACGAGCTGTTCCGTCGCATGTTTCCCGACAATGTCATCGCCTCCAAGTTTGCCTTGAGTGAAAGCAAAGCCCGGTACTTGATAACTTTTGGTCTGGGGCCACATTTCTTAGACATGCTCAAGGCAAAGGCCCGGTCTTCTGATTCTCTGGTGCTGCTCTTTGATAAGTCCCTGAATGCTGAACTTCAGAAGAAACAGCTGGATATCCATGTCCGATTTTGCTATTTACCATTTGGCGCTGGATCGAAATGGCGACCGCATGTCTGTTTCAAAATGTTGCTGTTTCTAACGTAATTTGGTCAAATATAGTTCTGGTTTAATTAGAATAGCTTAAATATATCATATTCAAGAAGGGGATAACGATATATATGCTCATTTCTAAGCCATTTCGAAGACATTAGCGCCATTTTGGTAAATAGCATGACCGTCAAAATCACACAATGATTCATGGCGAGTAAGAGCGTGACGGCGCAGATGCGATTTTGACGGACAAATCAGCTGAAATTGGTTAGTTTATTGAGGTTTTTGTTTCAGTTTATGCTAGAACAATCAGATAGGAAGATATTTATTGCAATATTTTGCACATATTGGAAAAAGTATTGTAGAACTCGGGACCTTCAGCGATGTTCGAAGAAATTTCATCAGACCGGAAGTGGCCGTTGGTTCGATAGAATCCACTTTTTCTAGGATTCGCACATATCAATAACACAAAATACCAATGTAACATGAAAGATGAAAGTCTTTCTGAGTTGTCTAATTTTTTTAAACTAGTGGTAGGATTCCATGGTAATTTGTATCAAATCTTTGCGCTACTACAGTACTAGCCAAAATGCACTCGGCAATACCACTTCACTTTCATGGCTAATTGTGGACAATCCACAAAATATTGTGAATAAAAACAAGAATGAAAGTTGTTTATGAAGCAGAAGGTTTCAAGAACATGTGTCGTGTAGTTTTGTGTTAATCCGTCTTATTTCCGCTGAGAACATACAAGCCGATTACGTAAAAAAAAACACCCTCCGCCACTACCGACTCGCGGTGGCTCGACGGAGTTTGCATTTCGCGACTCGGGTTGGTCTCTTCTAAACACTCGTCCGTCGAAGTATCTCATTTGATCAAGTTGAAACTTTACTACTCATTAGAGGAAAGATTGCTCTTTCGTTCGGTGTATGTTTGAACTTCCGGTGAAAATCGAAAGACGAGTTATGGATGAAAGTTCGAACGTCATCGGACATTTTGTTAAAATTTGCTCACTCCCGCTTTCGTACAGACACCCTCGGATTCTACAAGATTTCCCCCTTCCAACGCTATATTCGATGTTAATGTACGATGAATCTACTTTTTGTCTAGCGCCCGGATTGTGCGCTTGAAAGGAGAAAATAGGCGGAAATTTTCCACCTGTTTGTGCTCGATTACCACATTCAGCGTGCGTTAATCGTTGAAGCACCAGACAATTTGGGACAAAAGTATCATCATTTTAAGGAGTACTTGTTTGAAAATTTTCTGCATTTGTCAGTTTTTGAATCAATCTGCTGTAAAAATAATAACAAGAATTAGAATTTTTTTTACAACGGGTGTATTGTGCGTGAGTTTGGTCGTGCGCCATACACTTTTCTCTTTAAAATTGTCATGTATCACAGTACGCTAGGTCATGGAAAATGTTGTTGAAGGTCATGGAAAGTCATGGAAAAGTCATGGAATTTTGTATCTAAAAACCTGTACGAACCCTGCACCCAGTGATCGCGAGATCGGAGACGATGTAAACAATGGCTGGTCGAGGGAGAGGAGCGAAGTGCTGCGACGGGTGAGTCAAAGCTGTGTGTGAATTTGCCTTCGAACCCAGAGCCCAATGATTTCTTCAAACTGTTCATCGATTACTCTATCATAGAAGTGATGGTTGTCAGACCAATCTGTATGCTGAGAGGAAGATCCGCACGACCAATCCATCGCTGCACTCTCGACTTCGCAGCTGGAAACCTGTCACCAAAGACGAAATGTGCGTGTTCCTTGCAGTCATTTTGAACACTGGACTCGTCATCAAGTCAAGCTTGCCCAAATATTACTCTACAAGTCCAATCACTGCTACTCCATTTTTCAGCCAGACCATGCCTCTGAGAAGATTGCAAAGCTTGCTGTCGAATTCCACTTTGCCGACAACTTGTGGATGACAGAAGCGATGCTCTCTACAAAATTCGTCCCTTTGTCAACCACCTCTGACAAAAGTTCGTGGATGTGTACTCCCCTGAAGAAAGCCTGAGATTTGATGAGGGGACATGCCCATGGAAAGGCAGGCTGAAGTTCAAGATGTACAACCCAGCCAAGCCCAACCGATTTTGCATCAAGCTCTACGAGGTGAGTGAGGCAAGCTCTGGCTACATCGTGGGGTTTGATGTCTACCAGGGAGCCACGCCCACCCCAAACTTCAGCGAAGCAGTGGACACTCCTGAAGACTTCAACCAAACCACAAAAGTTGTGGTAGGTCTGCTGGCTTACTGTGGGCTTCTCTGCAAAGGTCACAGGGTGTATATGGACAATTTCTACTCCAGTCCAGAGCTGTTTGACTTCTTGGAGGTCCACGACATCTACACTTGTGGCACCCTTCAAGTGAACCGAAGAGAGTTCCAGAAGCCTTGGGGAAAGGCAAGATAAAGCTTAGACGAGGCCAAACTGTATTCAGGCAGAGGCAGTCTCCTGACCCTGAAACACCAAGACAAAAGAGATGTCTCAATGCTGACAAACATCCATGATGCTGTCGAGGTGACCCTTCATCGAAGAAACATTGCCAGTGCTCGTACTGTCAAGCCCCTCTGCATTGTGGACTATGTCAAAGACATGGGAGGGGTGGACTTGTCAGATCAGTTGCTTGCAAACTATTCTGCAGTGAAAAAATCTCAAATGATGGAGGAAGTTTTCTTCATCTCTTCATGCTGGCAGTTTGCAATGCCTACATTCTCCACAAGAAGTTTGGGCTGAGGCAGCTGTCCCACCATGACTTCAGAGAGTCCATCATCAGAGCCCTGATAGAAGAGTCTCCTGGAGCCCCTCAGCCATCTCCCAGGGGAAGGAAGAATGTTGAGCCTCTCAGAAGGTTGCAGAGCTCTCATGTGCCAGTCCACATTCCAGCCAAGGAAGGTGCAAAGAAGCAGCGTGTGGCAAGATACTGTGTGGCATGCAACAAGAAGAATGTGCAGCAAGAAGGCTTCAAAAGAAAACAGACAACCTACATGTGTGATGTCTGCCAGGTGCCCCTCTGTGTGACTCCTTGCTTTGAAGCATACCACAAGAGGACTGATTACAAGAGATTCTTACAGCAGTCTGAAGCAACTGGTGGTCCCTCCCCCACCCCTTCCACCTCCACTGGTGGTGTCTTCCCCACCCCTTTCACCTCCACTGGTGGTGTCTCCCCCACCCCTTCCACCTCCACTGGTGGTGCTATCATCTCCAGGGCTGGAAGAAGGACCAGGCCCTCTGCAGCAGTCACCTCAGGTGAACAGCATGACTGAAAACTTGTATCATTTGCATCCCCCCCCCCTATCTGGGTTTTTTTTTCAATGAGACAATCAGATTTTTTTTACTCACATGCGAAGCAAAAGTGAGTCTATGTACTCACCCTTTTCGTCCGTCCGGGCGTCCGGGCGTCTGTAAAAAACTTTAACGTTGGATTTTTCTCGGAGACTATTAAGTCTATCAACACCCAATTTGGCATGATGGTGTATGATGACAAGGCGTACAAAAACATACACAGTGACTTGACCTTGCTTCAAGGTCAAGGTCGCAGGGGCCGTAAATGTTATAAAACAGCCATTTTTCACATTTTCTCAATTTTCTCTGAAGTTTTTGAGATTGGATACCTGACCTATATATGGTATATAGGGCAAAGTAACCCCTGTCTTTTGATACCAGTTTGATTGACCTTGCTTCAAGGTCAAAGTCACAGAAGCTCTTTAAAGTTGGATTGTATACATATTTTGAAGTGACCTTGACTCTGAACTATGAAAGATGACTCTTCCAAACTTCATAACATTGTAGTTCACATGTTATACTTTCATCATGAGACACATTTGGTCACATATCATCAAGTCAAGGTCACTTTGACCCTTATGAAATGTGACCAAAATGGGGTAGTGAACCACTAAAAGGGACCATATCTCATGGTAGAAATTGCCAATAAGCACCATTGTGCTTCCTATGTCTTGAATTAACAGCTTTGTGTTGCATGACCTTGATGACCTTGACCTTGGGTCAAGGTCACATGTATTTTGGTAGGAAAAATGTGTAAAGCATTTCTTAGTGTATGATGTCATTGGTAGGTTTAGTTGTTTGACCTTGACCTTAAGGTCACCTGAATGTCAAGGTCATGTAACGGTCAAAGTCAAGCATGTGAGTTGTATGGGCTTTGCCCTTCTTTTTAAGAATGAGAATGATTCAGTCTTCCTTGATACTTACCCTTAGCATTCAAATATTTCTTCTGTAGTTGACTGGCCTCTTTTCGATTCTCTTTGGAATACCATATATATTTGCATGTAAGGTGACGAATTAGTGTATATAAGTTACGTGATTTTATACTTGACATTTAGAATGTTGTGCCCTCTCTTTCCTTGGAGCATTAGTAACATTTTAGCAACATATTTTGTCAGCATGTATTGCATAGCTGAACAGAAAGAATATAAATGTATCAGGAGGTGTCTGGAAATAACCGTTGTGGATTTTTTGTACATCTTTTCCTAATGATGTATCATGATTTTGAGGAAAAAAGTGTATGAGAAATTATTTGTTTTTCCTAATGTCATATCATGAGTATCTTCAGACAATTTCTTTATAATTTTAGCACTGGAAATTCTTGTGTACAATTGAGCTTGGCCAATTAATGATGCCTCAAATTTCCTAATTTTGTCATTTTGAAAAATTATGAATAAATGTAGATTGAAAATAGAAAGACAGTGTTTGTTTTATGTTGTTGTTGGTTCATTTCTGAACATTTCACCAATACATTGTGTCTGTGTAAGTTTTACTGTTAAGGAGCTATGATGAAAAGAAGTAAGGTGGTGCGTTTTTTTCTTCCAAAGTCCTTGTTAATTTGCCACAGAAGGAAAGTGATGGCTTTCTTATGACGCCACAGTAAGGGTTAATATCCACAACTTGGAAAGCTCATCCATTTGTGTGTCAAGTGATCCACAGTTTTGATCACCGGAAAGTTTGTTTGCCTGTCAACTAATTAAGAAGAGAAGCGTACATATGGGAAAATGCATTTTCCTCCTACTAGAGTAGAAGACCTTGTAATGGAAAACTATTCTTTGAGGATCTATTTCGCAGAGACAGGGATACATTTGTACCTAACTTGGACATGTTGTGGGGTCTTTCAGATGCAGATGACGCAGATTCCCTTGCCTGGAGAGCTCAGCATGACTCAGATATCAGCGTCCAGGATGCTGGGCGAGTCTGCTCTGATGGCCACCACCCCCCAAGTCATGGTTAGTGCTGCCCCCCTCTTTTCTCCTGTCACTGCGCCACACCCCCCCCCCCCCCCCCCCATCCTGTCTCTGACCCCCTCTTTTCTCCTTTACTGCCCTCCTCTTTTCTCCTGTCACTGCCCCCCTCCTTTCTCCTGTCACTGCCCCCCTCCTTTCTCCTGTCACTGCCCCCCTCTTTTCTCCTGTCACTGCCCCCCTCCTTTCTTCTGTCACTGCCCCCCTCTTTTCTCCTGTCACTGCCCCCCTCCTTTCTCCTGTCACTGCCCCCCTCCTTTCTCCTGTCACTGCCCCCCTCCTTTCTCCTGTCACTGCCCCCCTCCTTTCTCCTGTCACTGCCCCCCTCTTTTCTCCTGTCACTGCGCCGCTCCCCCCCCCCTCCCCCCCTCCTGTCTCTGACCCCCTCTTTTCTCCTTCACTGCCCCCCTCCTTTCTCCAGTCACTGCCCTCTCTTTTCTCCTGTCACTGCACCGCTCCCCCCCCCCCCCCCCCCTACTGTGTCTGACCCCCTCTTTTCTCCTTCACGGCCCCCCTCCTTTCTCCTGTCACTGCCCCCCTCCTTTCTCCTGTCACTGCCCCCTCTTTTCTCCTGTCACTGCCCTCTCTTTTCTCCAGTCACTGCCCCCCTCCTTTCTCCTGTCACTGCCCCCTCTTTTCTCCTGTCTTTGCTCCCCTCCTTTCTCCGGTCACTGCCCCCCTCCTTTCTCCAGTCACTGCCCCCCTCCTTTCTCCAGTCACTGCCCTCTCTTTTCTCCTGTCACTGCACCGCTCCCCCCCCCCCCCCCCCCTACTGTGTCTGACCCCCTCTTTTCTCCTTCACGGCCCCCCTCCTTTCTCCTGTCACTGCCCCCTCTTTTCTCCTGTCACTGCCCTCTCTTTTCTCCTGTCACTGCGCCCTCCTTTCTCCTGTCACTGCCCCCTCTTTTCTCCTGTCACTGCCCTCTCTTTTCTCCTGTCACTGCCCCCTCCTTTCTCCTGTCACTGCCCCCCTCCTTTCTCCTGTCACTGCCCCCTCTTTTCTCCTGTCTTTGCTCCCCTCCTTTCTCCTGTCACTGCCCCCCTCCTTTCTCCAGTCACTGCCCTCTCTTTTCTCCTGTCACTGCACCGCTCCCCCCCCCCCCTACTGTGTCTGACCCCCTCTTTTCTCCTTCACGGCCCCCCTCCTTTCTCCTGTCACTGCCCCCTCTTTTCTCCTGTCACTGCCCTCTCTTTTCTCCAGTCACTGCCCCCCCTCCTTTCTCCTGTCATTGCCCCCCTCTTTTCTCCTGTCACTGCCCCCCTCCTTTCTCATGTCACTGCCCCCCTTCTTTCTCCTGTCACTGCCCCCTCCTTTCTCCTGTCACTGCCCCCTCCTTTCTCCTGTCACTGCCCCCCTCCTTTCTCCTGTCACTGCCCCCTCCTTTCTCCTGTCACTGCCTCCCTCCTTTCTCCTGTCACTGCCCCCTCCTTTCTCCTGTCACTGCCCCCTCCTTTCTCCTGTCACTGCCCCCCTCCTTTCTCCTGTCACTGCCCCCCTCCTTTCTCCTGTCACTGCCCCCCTCCTTTCTCCTGTCACTGCCCCCTCCTTTCTCCTGTCACTGCCCCCTCCTTTCTCCGGTCACTGCCCCCCTCCTTTCTCCTGTCACTGCCCCCTCCTTTCTCCTGTCACTTGCCGTCTGCCTGAATCAGATTAACTGGGAGTGTAGTTGTTGCAGCTGCAGCACATATGTTATGTTCTGTTGCTCTCTTGTTGCTCTGGCATGAAATGTTCAGTATAGTGCCTCCCTCCAAAATGAGAGGGGAGGGGATTTGAGGGGTGGGGGTGTTGTAAGGGAGCATTGTTTATTATCTATGAGAATAATAAAAGATCTTCATAAAAAGTACTTAGGAACAGTTTCTTTTCTAAGAGATGGACATCATTGGGCGGGTAATGACATTAATTCCTTTTCAACAAATAAATTTTTTTGGTGGGGTGTGGGGTTGTGGAGGGATTTAGAAATAAAATTTTGAGCACAACATAATTTGGAGCCACATCACGTTTGACCCCCACCCTCCCATCACCAGCTAGGACCATTGGGTGCAGGGTTTTCAGGACCTACTCCAGTGACTCTGCTGTGGATAGCAACATACATGTAGTTACTTCCTCATATACAAATGTGACTCGTGTTGCTGAATCGTATGCATCTTATGGCTACTTCTGGTTCAGGCATTAAGATATCACTTAGTTTGAAAGCAGAGTTGAACCTCTGGTGCAGCCCTGTCTCTGACTTGCTCTGTCCACTGAGACCTGTGCTGTGTTTGCAGGGGACAGCTCCCAGCACCTTCTCCCCCCACGCTCCCCAGACTCGCTCTTCCATCATGTCCATGCAGCAGTTCAACTCACAGAACCTCTACATGAAGATGGCCGACTCGGACTGGCGTCCAGGATTCTCCGACGGTGCGTCCCTACCCATGTAGCCATGGAAGAATAAATGCAGGATAGAAAATCTGGTAGATCTTCAATACTCATGAAACATTTAAAACTAAGAGAAAAATGCTCTCGGAAGCTATTTTTTCTTTTCTTATCTTATTTCGTTCTGCAATAATTTTTTTTATCAGTTCAATACTTTTCTTGTGTAGCTATTTTCAAGGTACTTATACTGCCTAAAGATGCAGTGCAACAGTACTGTGGGTTTGTGCAGGATTGATAAACATTTGACATAAAATGTTCAGCGTCTGCTTTTAGTTTGCAAGTCACGGGAAAGAGGGAAGTTTATATGAATTTAAACTTAAGGCTTGTGAATTAGCTTTTTTTCTCCATGTGGATCTAAGCACTGTGAGCCAGTTTTGATCAATGATGGACATTTTGTGTAAGAAAGAGAAGGTTGATATGTTGAAACCTGCTTATGGAGCACTAAGAGACCCTATAACATTGAAATTGATACGGCATTTTGAAAGGCATTAGATATCGACGTCTTCAGATCTGATTCACAATCACTTCAAAAGTGTTTACATTCAGTGAACCTTTCATGTTTGATTTCAGTTGGTCGACCGCGAAGCTCCAGTCCGACATTCTATGGCAGGCCTCCTCACCTCACATTAAGAACTGTGAGTGTAGAAATCCTTGTTCAGACTTTAGAACCCTTCTCTCTTTACCTCTTCTGCTGCTGTCCACAGGAAAATCCCAATCATGGACTTGAGATAGTGTACACCTCTTCATATCATCTAAAAGACTCCATAGGAAGCAGAACTGAGACTAGGGGGGAGAAATTTGGTCTTTGTGGGTAGACTAAAGTAGGCAAGTTCAGCACTTGCTTGTCTTGTTGACACTGCCCTCACCTGAGCAATCCTAAAGCCTGTCAGTGTCACCAGAGATCAGGACCCAAAGTCACAACTGGCACTGTAAATCCAAAAGTTATCTAGGCAGAGAGCTCCATGGTAGGAGATGGATGGCTGCAATGAAAGCAAAGGACATTCACTGTTTTCTAATCACCACATGCTGTGCAGTTAGCAGGGTGTGACATATTGCTGATAAGTTATTTAAATCTGTATACCTGGGTGAAAGTGTGCTTCACTCAGAAACACACACACACACACACACACACACACACAAGCACACACACACAAGCACACACACACAAACACACACACACACAAGCATACACACACATGCTCCATCCTGCATTCTTTAATATACACTCACACTACTGCCCTCGTATGCTAATTGCACTCACAGTGTACTGACAAGTCCATTTTTTTACTCACATGCGAAGCAAAAGTGAGTCTATGTACTCACCCGTTTCGGGCGTCCGGGCGTCCGAAAACTTTAACGTTGGATTTTTCTCGGAGACTATTAAATCTATCAATACTAAATGTGGCATGATGGTGTATGATGACAAGGCCTCAAAAAACATACATAGTGACTTGTCCTTGCTTCAAGGTCAAGGTCGCAGGGGCCATAAATGTTGTCTAAAAAAGTCATTTTTCACATTTTCTCAATTTTCTCTGAAGTTTTTGAGATTGGATACCTGACCTATATATGGTATATAGGGCAAAGTAAGCCCTATCTTTTGATACCAGTTTTGTTGACCTTGCTTCAAGGTCAAGGTCACAGGAGCTCTTCAAAGTTGGATTGTATACATATTTTGAAGTGACCTTGACCCGGAACTATGTAAGATAACTGTTTCAAACTTAATAATTATGTGGGGCACATGTTATACCTTCATAGTGAGACACATTTGGTCACATATCATCAAGGTTAAGGTCACTTTGACCCTTATGAAATGTGACCAAAATGGGGTAGTGAGCCACTAAAAGTGACCATATCTCATGGTAGAAAGTGCCAATAAGCACCATTGTGCTTCCTATGTCTTGAATTAACAGCTTTGTGTTGCATGACCTTGGATGACCTTGACCTTGGGTCAAGGTCACATGTATTTTGGTAGGGGAAAAGTGTAAAGCATTTCTTAGTGTATGATGTCATTGGTAGGTTTATTTGTTTGACCTTGACCTTGAAGGTCACCTGAAGGTCAAGGTCATATAAAGGTCAAGGTCAAGCATGTGAGTCGTATGGGCTTTGCCCTTCTTGTTAATATTATTTATACACATCCATTTGATCTGATGATGGGAAAAGCTTCCAAAGATGGGCCACACTAGTGGACTTGTCTGAGGAGAGGGGTGTGGGAAAGACAGCCAAGCTGGCTGGCCACACAAGTTAGCGGGTCACAGCATCTGATTGGTGAGCGATCTTGGATGGTTCGTTGGCAGTGAATTCACAGTTATCCACACCCAGAATGACAAAAGAACCTGACGATCTGAAGAAAAACACAATTTGTAAAAACGCAGTCAAATGTTGTGACCCACCAGCATATGTGGTCCGCCAGTTTTTGCTTTCTCACACCCCTCTCCTCGTATGAGTCCTCTAGTGTGGCCTGTCTCTGGAAGCTTTTCCCAAAGTTGGTTTATTAGCCTGAAAGAATAAGGAAATGAGTAAGACCTACAAACAGACCTACCAAGGAAGCATGTTCTGAAATAGGACATAATTTGCATCCATGAATATTCATGTTTCATTAATGTACGGCAATAGAAGTGGGAGTTACCACATTGCAATTAATGCGGTAGAACATGCAAAAACTTATTTTGGCTGTATATGAAAAACGTCACTGGCAAACTTCTGCTTTCTGGTTTAGGAGTTACTTGTCCTAATTAGTTAAATTATTCTTTTCAACAATTTCAGTGATCTAGTAATTCTGAGTCAGTGGAATTTCTGTTGGATCTGTTGAAATCTAAAACTGTTTTTTTTTATTGTGTTTGAGTTCTGACCTACCACATAAGCATCAGAACTTTATGTTTTGATCTCTGTTTTCCATTGCAAAATCTCATTAGGTACAGTAGAGGTTGGTGCCCAGGGTTAAAAGTGTTTATTTGAGGAAGATTTTTTTCTATAAAGTTCTGCCACTGGATCTTAGAGAAGCTTAGAGAAGAGGCTTAGAACGATATGAGGAAAATGTTTTGCCTCAGTTCTGTTTGCCTTGCAGTCCATGGGTAAGGCCCAGTTCTCCTTCCAGCAGCCTCCAGGCAAACCCATGCACCAGTTCAAGGTGAGAATTTACCTGCTACAAGCATATTGCCATCTGTGGCTTCTCAACGTCAGTGTTATTCAATTCATGGTTGCATAGCAAGTCATTAGTGGGCGTAGCAGGCACATTGTTCAGAAGTCACTTAATGAGTGATAATTTTTATATCAATTTTGAAGAAGGGTCTCCCTGTGACTACAGCTAAGTTTGAGACGATCTCAGTTCTGTGTTGGTGTTATTATAGAAGTAAATACAGCAGGAAGAGTATACTTGCCCGTTTGAATTGAGAGGTGTCAACCAATATAAACCAACATGAACCACAAAAGCTGAGCAACCCAGGTCTCAGCCACAATGAAAGCAAAACTTGTCCAGTTCCAACTACTATGAATGAAATGGCAACAATACCCGCTTTTGCTGCATCCTAATAAACAATGTTACCAGTGATTTCTCCAATATAAATGGCACACCATAGCTATTGATGAGAGCAGGTGAGATGATTGATTCAATGGATTCCTCCACAGGTGGTGGTTATTTACGACTACAAGGCCCAGAGGTCAGACGAGCTGACGCTACTAAGAGGGGACATGGTGACAGTGCTGTACAAGGACTCAGAAAACTGGTGGATGGGGGAACTGTCCAGTGGTCAGCAGGGCTTCTTCCCTGCCAGCTATGTTGTCTTGGAAGGTGAGACTGCCTTGACCCAGTGTAGATGGAGTGCCAGCCATGTTGACTTGACCTGAACCAGAAAAGAAACTAGTCATGAACAGCTATGAGTCATTTGCATGGTGCTCTTGCAATTTTCCTTTTGTTCTCATGTCCGCCTAAAGAACCACCTCAACCTCCATACCTATGCTTTTATTACAACAGCATTTGAAACTGTAGGTAAGAAAGTGAAATAGTGTTTTGGGGAGTAAATGCAAAGAGGGTAGAGTTAGTCCTATTTTGGTTTAAAAGACCCTAGTCTTACAATGCAACTGTTGTTGGTTGTGTTTTGCAATGAAATAGTTGACTTATGAAATTTGTGTGAACTGATCTTTCTTGTAGTTCAGGATATACTTGAAAAAGTTTTCTTTATTGGTTACATTACTTGTTAAATGACCAATGGATATTACAGATATGATTTATATTTCTTGTTTACTGTCTTTGTAGACACTGTGGATGTGATTTATATTTCTTGTTTACTGTCTTTGTAGACACTGTGGATGTGATTTATATTTCTTGTTTACTGTCTTTGTAGACACTGTGGATGTGATTTATATTTCTTGTTTACTGTCTTTGTAGACACTGTGGATGTGATTTATATTTCTTGTTTACTGTCTTTATAGACAATGTGGATGTGATTTATATTTCTTGTTTACTGTCTTTGTAGACACTGTGGATGTGATTTATATTTCTTGTTTACTGTCTTTGTAGACACTGTGGATGTGATTTATATTTCTTGTTTACTGTCTTTGTAGACACTGGATGTGATTTATATTTCTTGTTTACTGTCTTTGTAGACACTGTGGATGTGATTTATATTTCTTGTTTACTGTCTTTGTAGACACTGTGGATGACCCCAGCCAGTTGATGGTTCAGGATGACAGTGATGCAGAAACCAGCAAGAGGAAGGTCTGTATTTGTGGTCATCCAAATGAATTACACTGTATTGTGAATTGTGATTTTAAAAATCTGTCAGATGTATGCATGGACAGTTTGCTTAGTCACAGTGGATTTCAATGTTTGTGTAAGCATTGATGATGCATTTGAAAAATCCATAAGCCACAACTTAGTAAGGCATATGTGCTTCTACAGGCATGCTCTTACAAGAACTTTGCACAAGGAGGTTTGCATATTTACTGCTTTGTCCATCCATTCACTGCAAGCAGCTGTTTTTGTGTGAACTACACCTTTAATTCTTGAAGTCCTGTAAGTCATTCACGCGTTACATTCCCCAGTCCTGTAAGGATTATGCAATTTGCAGGAAAAAAAATCAGTCAAGTAGCAGCCACATGGGATGGGCAGCTATGGTCGGTACAGGATTGAGCAGGGTGGGCAGTAATGGGCAGTACAGGATCTTAAGAGTGAATTCTGCAGAAATGTCACACCCAAGTTATTTGCATTGGCAGCTGTTCACTTGGCAGAAATGTCAGAAATTCTTGCTTCCCTTGAGGATGACACACTTTCAAAATCTTTGGCATTTCATTGCACTCATTTAGCATCACAACCCAAGGCATTTTAAGGACCTGTTTGGCCATGCCATTGGTACATTTTAAAAGGGAGAGTAGGAAAAGACCACTTTTGTTTGCAAAAAATTCCTTCATGAATTCATTCTTCCTTGCAAAAGTTAAAGGCCTTCAGACTTTACAGATTGGTCTATGGGAGGTGTTTGCAGTCCACTGCTGTCAAACATTTACATTTAGGTCTCTACTTCCACCTTGATAGGAAACTAGTCTGTTGTTTATCAAAACACTAACAAAACAAGTATGTTGTTGTTTTGTGTTGTGTTTGTTTCTTGGTTTGGTTTTTGCCTGAGATACTGAAGGAATTAGGGGGGGTTTTAAAGAATTTTTTAAGAAGCTGAAGCATGCCTAGTCAACAGGACCCTTTGGTACTCTCATATCTATCCTTCTAATGAAGCCTTGCCTGTTTACTCATTCGATCAAACATGAAATTCATTTTCTCAGTAAATTGCTTATTCTGCTGTGAAATAGTGTTACATGTTCTTGTGTACAAATAGTAGATTTACCCTTTCTTTTTGCCTGTGTGTTTCAGGTGACTGCCATCAGAACAAAGAATGGAAACCTGACATTTGTATCAGGAACTGAAGACTCTGACACTGAATCAGACGTGGCAAGAAGGTAATGGCAGTAAAATTGATTTGTGTAACTTGATTGAGGTATTGTCCTATCAGTGTCTTGTTTTTAAAGAGCTAGGAGAGCACTCAGTCAAAATCATTGAGAGGTTGGCTGAAGTTATATAAAAATCCATCATTGAGTTCGTTTGGCTGAAAAAGTCAGTTCCAATTTGTAATAAATTAATTGTTGAAAACCTCACCTGGAAAAATTGAAAAACAGGAAGTGACGTCACGTCGACTAGTCATTTTAACGCACGGTGTCTGCCAATGTAGTTTCCATGAGTGGTGAGTCTACACCTGCCGTTTCACTGATGAGGAATGTTCCTTGAGAAACTCAGATGGAGTGGGGGCGCATAGATTTCCGCGGGACCCATCATTAAACCGCCAGTGGGTGCACTTTGTACTGACATGCCGTGCAAATTTTGTGCAAACATCATTATCGGTAGTCTGCTCAAGCACTTCACTCCCAATTGCTACCCACACTCATACCGGCTGCAGGAGGAGATGGGATATCGGGTGAAAGAAAAAAAAGTTACTACCGAAGGCAGTTCCATCCATACAAAAGCATGACCGATCCCAACCGACAACTATTGCCGGCCGAAAGCTCAAAGAGCGACGAATGCCGATGCCTTGGCAACTTCTATGAGTACAAGTATTTCCATGTGTCAGGCAGCCACAACCCCAGTGACACGGTCACTTGCACTCTTACATCAAGTGTTGTCTCTGCTAGTGTCTCTCCTACACTTGGTGTAACAAGTGTTGGTGGAGCATCTTACACATATGCGTTTTTGAGTTGGTGTTGCAGCCTGTGTGAAGCAAACTAGGAGAGAAAATATTAGCTGCATTATTTCTCTCTCTCTCTCTCTCTCTCTCTCTCTCTCTCTCTCTCTCTTTCTCTCTCTCTCTCAACACTCATCAGCTGGTGAATTTTTCTCATTACACGGTGAGTGCCTGAGTTGTATTTGAGAAGTGACTGGTTGAGGAAAATTAAGTCAATGAAAAGGATGCACTAGTGATGTTCGGTCCTACTGAATCAGCCTATCAGTGTCATGACCGAACATCACGAGTGCAGCCTTTACACTATTTTCATGAACCTGTCACTTCTCAAATAGCCCTACAACTCAGGCACTCACCGCATGGTGGGAATAATTCACCTGCAGGTGAGTGGTGAACTGTTGTCACACTGCTCTCTCTCTCTCTCTCTCTCTCTCTCTCTCTCTCTCTCTCTCTCTCTCTCTCTCTCTCTCTCTCTCCCTCCCTCCCTCCCCTCCCCTCCCCTCCCCTCCCCTCCCCTCCCCTCCCCTCCCCTCCCCTCCCTCCCTCCCTCCCTCCCTCCCTCACTAAATGACAACAGTGTCAATCAATTGTGCAATACCACAAAACTGATGTATGCATACTTAAAGTGTAATCTCCCTTACCTTGATGCACTGTGAAGGCGATCACACAGGCTCAAATAACTTGAAGGCTCCTCAATGTTTTAAAACTTTTGTTCGTGGGGTTCGTCATTTGCATTGCTACAGTAGGGCTTTTTCTGGTATGGTTTGGGTATTGGAGGACATTCTTCATTGTATTGTTCACTTGAAATGCTGTCAGGGTCGCTACTCTCGCAACCCATGTCTAACGTGTTGTCACAATCGCTTGGCTCAGCCATGTTTTGGCTTGAGGCCATTAGTCGATGTGACGTCATAAAACTTGCGCATGCGCACTAAATTGCTTAATGAGGTTTTTTTTCAGCCAGGGGAGAATGGGCTGTATTACAACGCATTATCACAATAACAAAATGTGTTATAATTTTTTTAAGTTCACCAATACATTAAGCTATTCAATATCATTGTGTAAACAATAAAACTTAAGCACGCTCTCCTAGATCTTTAACCTTTAGAGCGCCGCCAATTCTCGTCATTGCTTTACCCCAGAGCCACAAATTTTATTATGTGTGGTCAAATTCGACACCATGTTTAAAAAAATCATCATTTATTACCTATTCAAGCTTTGAAGTAGAATTTTGGAGGGTGAGTAGAAAAATGGATGGCCTACATGGTGCAATTAATGAAAATGCCATAGAATGTTTTTTTCAGCTGCTAAAAAATCATGGAACACGGACAACAACAAAACAAGAAGGGCAAAGCCCATACGACTCACATGCTTGACCTTGACCTTTATATGACCTTGACCTTCAGGTGACCTTCAAGGTCAAGGCCAATCAACTACACCTACCAATGACATCATACACTAAGAAATGCTTTACACATTTTTCCTACCAAAATACACGTGACCTTGACCCAAGGTCAAGGTCATCCAAGGTCATGCAACACAAAGCTGTTAATTCAAGACATAGGAAGCACAATGGTGCTTATTGGCACTTTCTACCATGAGATATAGTCAATTTTAGTGGTTCACTACCACATTTTGGTCACATTTCATAAGGGTCAAAGTGACCTTGACCTTGATGATATGTGACCAAATGTGTCTCATGATGAAAGTATAACATGTGCCCCACATAATTATTAAGTTTGAAACAGTTATGTGCCATAGTTCAGGGTCAAGGTCACTTCAAAATATGTAAACGATCCAACTTTGAAGAGCTCCTGTGACCTTGACCTTGAAGCAAGGTCAACCAAACTGGTATCAATAGATAGGGCTTGCTTTGACCTATATACCACTTGTAGCTGAGGTCGCCATTCTCAATAACGTGGGAGAAAATTGGGAAAATGTGAAAAATGACTGTTTTTGAGACCACATTTATGGCTCCTGTGACCTTGACCTTGAAGCAAGGTCAAGTCACTATGTATGTTTTTTGAGGCATTGTCATCATACACCATCATGCCACATTTGGTGTTGATAGACTTAATAGTCTCCGAGAAAAATCCAACGTTTAAGTTTTTTACGGACGGACGCCCGCCCGCCCGGACGGACGCCCGGACGGACGGACGACACGGCTCAGTACATAGACTCACTTTTGCTTCGCATGTGAGTCAAAAACACAAATTCACCACGTTTTCCTACACTCAACACTGCTCTATCTATTCAAGAATACAACAGCTTTTGATGAATATGCAAAAGTGCATAGTCTCCAACGAGTCCACGTAATGGAGATACATCTGAAAATGTTTTAGGGTAAAACTAAAACAAAACAAAAAATCCTACAATTACTTACGCTAGGGAAGTCAGCCAAGCCATTTTCATCTGAATCAAGCTTCCGCTCCTTTCAGTCTAAACACCACAACAGATCGGTCGAAGTACATGCTTGCCTCTCTATCCCTTCATCTCCCATCACATCAATGTCAGTAAAGCCTTCGAATTCATATTCTGAGAGTCAGAATCGAAAAATAACTCCACAAGCGCTTCAACTTCTTCGTCAGTCGCCAAACTGGCAAAGAAAAAAGTCCCATTGACAAACGACAAAGACGCAACTTCGTGAAAAAAATTCGCAGAAAATTTGTGGCGCGTTCTCTCCATCACCAAAATGCCGGATCTCGTTGCCACGTGATCCCTGCACATGACTGTGATATTTTTAGAACAGCATGACTCGATGGCTGCGTTAGACAAGTAAACAGAGCACATCACTATAGCTCGGCGCACTGATGCGCCGGCGGACGTCTGGGGGCTGTGGCGCATCAATGCGCCGGCGGCGCTCTAAAGGTTAAGCACAGTTAAATCAATTGAGCACAAGGTAAAATCTTTGCCTTTGAAGCTTACAGAATAGACATGCTTTGCATTTTGATTGTTTTGACAACTGGTAACTGTACCCCAAAACCATGTAAATAGACCAGTTCCTCTTGAAACAAGAACATAAGGTTCTTGATCTCCTAGATTTATGTACTTTATATTATTTGGGCCTTGCAGCTATGCACCCTTAATTAATTAAGCTTTTCTACTAGTATCTAAACATTGCCATGATCTCTTTTTGCTTTCAGGAGGCATAAAAAGGGAACACGACGTGGATCCCAAAATGGAAGTGGATCCGATGCCTTGTTGCCAATTTCCAAGAAAGTTTCAAAAACTCGATTCAATCTGGATGAATCATCAGCTTGACTTGGCATGTCTCACTGTAGAGAGGAGAGACAGAGATGCCTTTGACTATATAGGGACAATAGTTATGACTTCAGCAAATGCGACTGCCTGCAGAGCAGGGCTTCGGGGATTTGGCTGTCTCTAACTGGCCTCTCCACCTTGAAAGTCTATGATATGGAGCATGAATGCCTGCGGATCTAGGGGACAGTACTTATTTTTTACTCAAAGAGCTGAGCATTAAGAATGGGATAGATGGCAGCATGGACAATTTCTACTGATAAAGCTAGCATTATGCATGAGTGAGGTGACTGGATGCATTTATTTTTGTAGGTTTTAATTACTTTAGATGAATCTCGTTTACTTTTTGGGGTGTAGGGTTTTCTATAGGAAATTAAGTATTTATTTGGAGTTTAGAAATATACTCATCATGCACACTATGGTAGACAAAAACAATGCACTTGATATTAGATTATAGTTCTCATGCATTGCTAAGGAATTCATGAGTGAAAATTGACCCCATGAATTGTGCAAGTAGAAAAGTGCTAGTTGTAGCTGTTATCTTGATTACACGTGATGAACTTTGCTGTGGATTCCTGAGGTTCGCCTGTAAGAGACTCCTAAGATTGCTGATTATAACAATGTTGTATGACTTATTTTTTTTAACTCTGAGACCAGTGCAGTAGTCTTTGCACCAATATACTTTAATATTCACCTGCTGCATCTGGAAATCTTCAATGCAGTATGCAGGAAGTGTGATTATCAATTCTGTCAGTGCTTTGAAGATGGGAAAAAGCTAGGGCCTGCCAGAAACAGGAAAATATCAGACACAGTATTCAGGCCAAGTTCCAAAACCTGGTGGTCTTGGAGTTGGGGACCCAGAATTCTCCTGTAGAGGCTGAAGTTGTGTACAAGCATTGTACTTTTCAGCATTAAAATTAAATAATGGAATGAGACAGTTTTCCTGCTAAGCCCAGATGTTACAAGGCATTGACACTTGGTGATAGAGAGTTTCCCTCTGAATATGTTCTGTTGTCCATCACTTTCCAACAAGTTTCTCGTGCATGTTTGCCATTCTATTTTATACGATTAGAGAAATTAACTTATTGTTAGTGCTTTGATCTGTATTGTCTCTTTCAGTGTCTGTTGGAGATGTCATTTTGGCATTGCAAGATGGTCTAGAGGAGTTTTTCATTTGTTTGTTTGTTTGTAGATAACTGAATTTAGTTGTCTTTTCTGTATACATACAAGTACTGTACTAGTCAACATGTGTAATAGCAACACACTGTATTCTGAAAATATGTGATTTGATATTGTAATCATGTACAACAGTTTTTGTCTGCCATAATCCAAGCAAAGGCATTAGCCAGTCTAACTTGCATATATGCACATCCTCCAGAGATACCAGGTGATCTTAGATTGAATGCCAAACATTGTTAGTCCTAAAGTTGAACACTGAGCACAGTACTGTGTTCTTGTTAGTTCTCTACCCTGATGGTACTGTCTCCATGAGTGCATACATACCTGAGTGACCTGATGAGCACTTTGAAGATGTTCCTGCATCTGGGACACAGGCTGCAGGTCCTTCCTTTGCACAGCATGTTTCTCCTCTGTTACAAGCACTCTTTGTGCCTATCAGCCTTTGAAAGCTATGTAAGGCCATTAAGCATGAAAATCTCAAGAACAATGTAGAGTAAACACAAATCAAGTCTGATGTCCCAATGTATTGGCCTCTGACGAATCGCGAAGGGCAACATGGTGGGTCTATTCAGACCCCCAACCCACAGGGGGACTTTGTGCCTTGAAGACAGTAGCACCCCATGGGCAGCATGTCTCGCTTCTGTGTTGTTCATTGCCAGATCATCCCAACTGTCTGGGCCATTTTGAAAGTCTTTGTGGTTGTATTACTTAGGGTAGTCATGGTAATGTAAACATGTGTGCTTTAGTATCACCCTGCTCTACTGACACCCTTTTGTTTCACCCTCGTTCTGGCATATCCACATCTGGAAAGTCATTCGTGACTATGCTCTTCTGTGATTATATTTGAAGTGATATGGAAGTTTGTTTATACAGAGCATAATTTGTGTGGCAGAGCTTGCATGTGCTGCATGCAGGACATAAGTAAGCATTGGTGTCCTGGAGAAATTTGGAGTCCAAGAAGTAGATATGGCTTAGCATACCAGTTGCAATTATTTTATTGCAAATGAATCCTGAGCTTGCCCAGTGTGTTGGCATATTTTTTAGTCTCAAAACAATTGCAGACTTATTTTCTCCACAACTTGCTTGTAATATGTCCACAAAATGACTCCACATTAAATGCATTACTTCTGAATATTTAATAACTCATTTTTTCTGAATTTTTATCATCTTTACAGCAATTAGTTTTTTAGTTGATTTCTGGAGAATATGCTCTCTGAATCTACTTTCAGCTTCCAATCTGAATGGCTACCATTAGCTAATGTTAGTGTTTTATGGCTCTGCCATCCATCCATTTTGGTTTCATTCTGTTTTAAATCCCTTGTAAATTATTCATACATAATGTTTACCTGAGGAATGCAAATTCACATTTACCAAATTTGGATGGTTTGTTTGTTTTTTTGTTTTTTCAAGCATAAAGGTGCTCCTAAAGTCAGTGTGGCCTCTGACAAGTTTTTCCTCAGTCAGAATGGCACGCTGTATTGTAGTTATTTCATAATTCCAATAGTATCCTCCTTGTGACTGTGATATTTCAACAACACAAAATGATGTATGTATGTATACCTGTATGTAATGCAGTTCATGTGATCAGATTAGTTCTTTGACATATGTTTTTTTAATGATACCATGTGGGTGTTATAGACAACGTATATCGTTTTCAAAAATAAATTTTGATTAATTTTGTAGTATTGAGTAGTGTTACATTTGTTGTGACCTGAGATAGCATGAGTGGCATGAGCACAATGGAAAAGCAGCTACATGGACCCATCACCCCGAGACCTGTGTATGTCAGGAGCAGCTGTCACAGTGGTGGTGTGCATACTGTGGTGGGTTGCCACAGGTTCGTTGCCTGGATGCCTTGACCTCACCTTGAAAGGCAACAATTCAAGTCATCCTAGAAATGGAAGAACTGGTTTCTTCGTGGGTTGAATCAAACAGGAGAGGGGTGGGGGTGGGATCTTGTTGATTTTCTCAATTCAGATTTAATGAGAATATTCTTTCTTTGGTGTCATGAGTGGGGGATTAATTTAGTTTGAAACATTTGTTAGGTGTAGAATCTCGAGATTCTTTCTCAATGGCTAGTTGAGGGAGAACGAGACACTCCTACAGCTAAATAAAATGGCCAATCATCAACTGGCAAGGCAGAAGTCCAAGAGAACATGGCTGCGTCCTGGCGCCAGTTGGTGAAGAAGTTGCCGATAGACAAAATAACTGATGATACAGATATCACAGCAAGTTTTCACTTGATAGAACACACCATGGTGACATATCGAATGGCATAGGAACTTTTTCAACGAAAAAAAAAAGCAACCTGGGTTCAACTGTAGACAATTTTGTTGAAAATGTTATGCCATGATTCATTTGATCAATTCAAGGGACATAATTCATAGAGTGTAGTACAGTGTTGCATTTTTGCAAGCAATATTAGAAAAATTTCGGCAACGTATGTCCAGAAATAACCTCGCTCCTTGAGCTTCGTTTTTCTGGACTTGCAGTGCAGCCCGAAACACAAGAAATTAGACTCCGCTGTTCTCCATGGGGTGCTGGGCTTAACATCGTCAAACCTGACTCGCTTTTTTCATGTCACATCACACATATATGGTGTTTCTAAGACGGGATCGTCGTCGTCTCTCTCCATCGCATGCATCTCCACTCTCCCCTATCCCTCTACATCATTAGACTGTTGTCTGTATTATCGTCTCTATTATCGGATTCTGGCAGTCTCTCTCCCTCCGTCCATTAGAGTGGGCAGATGGGGTCAACAGTGTCGGGGGGGGGGGGGGGGGGGAATTAATATACTTGGCCCAGCGGTAGAGTGGAGCCACGACAGCGTGTGAGAGAGCAACGATCTAAGACATGTTAGGGTCAGGTCCAGACAGGAAGACAGTGGTAAACAGATAAGGGAGGAATGAGGGAACGAGAGAGGAGAGAGATTGATTGATTGATTGATTAAACTTTATTATTCAAGGGAAATACATGAATTAGGCATAGCTGCCTATTTTACATCCAGCTCTTGTTAAAACAAGAAAACAAACAAACAAATCCAATCCCATCCCCCACCTCTACCCATCCACCCACCCTCTATCCCACACAAAATTCACACAATAACACAGGTTACAATCGATTCATGGTAATGAAATACCACGTTGAAAATAGCCACAAAGTGAATTTAGAATAAGATGAAAGTATCTAGGATGACTGCATAAGAAAAGTGTGTGGTTTCAATTTAAATTTCTCTAAAGATTTTGCAATTTTAAGAGAATTGGATAGTGTGTTCCACATAGTGGCCCCTGAATAAGATAGGCTATGTTTAAACAACTCAATCCTATTTTATGGTATTATAAGTTATGTACACGAATATTTGAATGTTGGAATAAGTTTATCAAATAATCAGGCACATCACAATCACAGAGAGAGAGAGAGAGAGAGGGGGGGGGGGGGGGGGGGGGGAGGGAGAGAGAGAGAGAGAGACCTGCTAAATATACCGAAATTTACCGTCTTAACGCAGAGAGACCTGCTAAATATACCGAAATTTACCGTCTTAACGCAAAAGAGTAAAAAAATAAACATGCATGATTTCAACAAACATCTAGGATACCTATACATACCTTTTACATTATAATTCACAACAAATTTTATTTCTTTCACACACCACACGCACACACACATGCAATGTTGTCAACACAGCGCTCAGAAGTAGCATTCGCATAGGGGGAGGTAACTCTTAAAGAAACCTCGCTCAAAGTAGTCATCTTTGTGCTCCGTCGAGATCGAGTCAAACAGAGTTATCTTTTCCTTCTTTCAGCAAAACAATGGCACGTCGCTGACAAAATCTGTGAAAGACACGACTGTTTTTGGAGCAGAAAGTTTCTTGTTTCTACAATGGTGACCTCCTGCTGTGTGAAGAACTGCCACAATAGGCATGACAGAGAGAAAGATCGACGTTTTTTTGTCGTACCGCGTGTTGCAACGCGAAAAGGCAAGGAAATGCTGGATCTCACAACTCAAAGGCGCCGTGAGTGGATCGCTCAACTGAACCTGAAGTCACTCACTTTTGACACTAAGGCATATCGATTTGTTTGTTCGGATCACTTTGTAAATGGCGAGAATTTGTTATGTTTTGCGTTTTGTAACTTAACAAATACTAGAAAAGAGAGTATGCAGGACAGATTACAGACAGACAGACAGACAGACAGACAGACAGACAGACAGACAGAGACATGATATACTCGATAGAATCAGAGTTCTTCAAATTACGCAAAGAAAAACCTAAGTAAATCTGACAGAGTTTTATATACTTTTGCAGAGAAAATGGTGAGAAACTACGAAAGAAAGACCGAGCGGGGCAAGTATGGCCAAGGAAACTTAGCGCTAGCGCTGAAAGCCGTCACAGAAGGGGTGCCACTGATTCGTGCCAGCAAAGAGTTCGGTGTTCCTGCACGTACTCTTCGACGTCACTGGGATCAACAAGTGGCCGAACCTGGAACACTGAATTTAGGTAGATATCGCTCTGCACTTCCATCCAGCGTGGAGTCACAGCTGAAGTTCCATGTGCTGGAAATGGAAAAACGTTTATACGGGCTCAGGATCCGAGACGTGCAACGTCTTGCATTTGACGTAGCTGAGAAAGCCGAGATCAATCACCCGTTCAACAAGGAATCACGGATGGCAGGGAAGGACTGGATACAAGGCTTCCTTACTCGTCATGACCTGAGCATCCGACAGCCTCAAGGAACAAGCATTGCGCGCACTGTAGGCTTCAACAAACCGCAGGTTCAAAAATGTTTTAACCTGTACAGAGGATGCTTGGAAAGTCACAAATATTCACCATCAAGAATATGGAACATGGACGAGACGGGGCTGACAACAGTCCAGAAGCCAGGCAAAATACTGGCGTCAAAGGGGACACGTCAAGTGGGCAAGGTGACGAGTGCTGAACGTGGAGAACTGGTGACACTCATCTGTGCCTGCAATGCGGCTGGAGTCTTCCTGCCACCAATGTATATTTTTCCAAGGAAAAGAATGACTGACATGCTTATGAAAGAGGCACCACCACAAGCTATTGGGTTTGCAAATCTGAGCGGATGGATGGACTCGGAGCTCTTCCTGACATGGCTCCGACACTTCACAAGATTCACTGGCTGCTCCCGCCAAGACCCACACATCATCTTGCTGGATGGTCACCACAGCCACAAAACTCTGGCTGCCATTGAATATTGCCGTGATAACGGCATCGAACTGCTCACCTTGCCCCCTAACAGCACTCACACGATGCAGCCTCTGGATAGGACCTACTTCAAGCCCCTGAAGAGCGCCTTCAATGCTGAAGCTGATCATTGGATGGTGACTAATCCAGGGCGGAGGATTACGATCTACGATATGGCTGGTCTACCCGATAAGGCGTTCCTGAGAACAGCTTTGCCTGAAAGAGCAGTCCATGGCTTCAAGACTTGTGGCATCTGGCCTTTTGACCCCAACGTCTTCACTGATGCTGACTTTGAAGGTGCCTTGGTCACGGACGAGCAAGAGACAAGACCCTCTGATTCTCAGTCAATGGAAAGAGCGGCAGCCTCCAATGAAGACTTATCCCTTCCCAGCCCATCTCCCACCGCAGCCAGTCCAGATGACGGTTCTCCTGTGGAAGGCGAGGCTTCGACCAGACAATCTGTTGACACTCCCACTGATGATGTATCATCCCTCCCGCCTCTACCCCAGCCAACTCCATCGACGTCTGATCAGGAGATTAGGAAGATCATTCAAACTGTGTCCCCCGTTCCAAAGCTGGCAGTGAAGAGGTCCAGATCTCGAAAAACAGAATCTGCGGCAGTCCTGACGTCATCGTCCTACAAAGACGCCATGGTAGGAAAACATGCCCTCAAGAATCAGAAGAAGCAGAAAGGAGAACAGAAAAACAAGGCCAAGGCTGGAAAGAGAGCAAAGAAAAGTCGACAAGAAGCTGAGGAAACGAGTGACGAAGAGGAGGACTGGCCCTGCATCATCTGCTGTGAGCCTTACAGCAGCACCAGGCCACGGGAGGTCTGGGTGGAGTGCCAGTGCTGTCGTCACTGGGCTCACGAGGAGTGTACGGAAGGACTGCCGACATTCATCTGCCCCAACTGCGAGTCCGATGACTGACATTCAGAACACCAACCTGTGTTGAGACGCTTGCCTTATTCTTTATTCAGTAGAAGTTGTTCTAGGTTTTTTTTATACTGTTTCTATGCTTTATGCGAAGGTGTGGCAAAATGCTTCACACTAAGGGGCAAATCATTCTTCATTCAGTAGAAGTAGTTATAGGTTTTTGACTGTTACTATGATCTCTGCTTAGGTGGGGCAGAATGACTCACACTATGGGCGTTTTGCCCCCTCGTCATGGGCGTTTTGCCCCATGCGTGGGGCAAGAAGGCCAAATAAATTTTTTCGGTTTTTTACCTATTTTGTTTTTATTTTTTATATTATCCACAAATTATTATAGCAGTGTGTAGCCTATGTAGCCCTCAATATTTAGAGCCTACTTTGAAGTGCCTCTGGTTTTAACAAGAAGAACCAGCACAGTTCTTGCTTAAGGGGGGCGTTTTGCCCCATGCTACCCTATATGATAAACACAGAAAGATATTCATCGATGTAAGGTGCAAGTACCTAGTGTACGTACACTTTTCCATTCTCGAACATGAGAAGCACATTACAGGCACTATTCTCTCCGAACACCAGCCCAACTCGCATTGTCTCCACCATTTTGGCTCGAGGGAGCTCCGGACCTCCCTCGACCTCCCTTCTTCACGGCGAGTGCGTCCTTATGAGCGAGGAACGTAGGAAACGCCTAGCCCTTGCGATACTCTCGAGATTTTGGGCCAAACAAACGCGCTCAACGTGTTTGGCCAAGGGAGATTACCGCGATGGAAATTTCACATCCGGGCCTTCTCATGACGTAGCTTCCTTTCACGCTGCCGCCATCCCACAGTCAAGATGGGTCGTATGCACAACCCAGGGTAAGATGCAAAATAGACCTTCGTAAATGATATTTACTTGTGCGAAAGACTAAAGGGTGCCGTTGCTAAATGTTTTTGCTTGATGTGTATGTTAGTTAAGTGCCTTATTTGGCATATAAAAGTGCACGCTCACAAAATTTGATAGCACGTGGGTACTGGGTAAAACTTAACGAGAAACATGGCGGTACGTGTGTGAAAGTCGCCTAATGAGAATTCTTAGTTGCTGTAACATTGTGCCGTAGTATTTCAGTATTCGTTAACGAGGAACCTGTTTTCATAATTATGTGTGTATCAATAAGGTGAAAGGAACTGTTGAACAACTCCGCGATGCCGTCCTGCTTCCTCGTAACTTTATCATTCCATGTGATGATGTCAGATGTGTTATTAATATTACTACTATTAAGTACTACTACTAGTATAGTAACGAAGTGTCGAATGCTTACCACCGCTGCCTATTTGGTCTTTAATAGATTGAATCTGGCTGTGGCTGTGGCACAAAGAAAACAAACTGAAACTGTATTTTTCCCAATTCTTCAAGTGAAATACGTTATGAGAGTTTGAAACTTTCAAGTAGGTAGGGGCAGTCAAAATTTGATTTTTAAGTGAGAGTGTATGTTTTGTGATATTTTAAAAGAAAAATACAATACAAGCAAAACACAAAAAAGTAAGTGGATACCTTCATTAGTTCATGAGATATTGATATTTTAGTATACATGCTTTCGCGACTCCCATCACAAAATTGCCGGGGGGCAACTTTCGGTCATCACATTTCATACAATATCAGGGTTCGTACAGGTCATGGAAAACCTGGAAAGTCATGGAATTTGATTTTTCATTTTCCAGGCCTGGAAAGTCATGGAATTTCAACTTTGGTCATGGAAAGTCATGGAATTTAAGAAAGAAAAAAAGACGTTTTCTAGGCTGTGCTTCACGCGATACTCTCAATCTAATTTTAACCGCTGAGCACGTCAGGAAAACGTGCCCTTGCATCCCATTGGTTAATTCTGAAGGCTCGTGTGCCTTCTGCTTCCTGATTGGTTCTTTGGCTAGGTGACCTCGTTTCATTTCCACGCCGGTCTGGTCAGTTGGTTCAAACGAGGACAGAGTGAAAAGAGCTTGTTTTGTTTGTGGTGCTGTGTTTCTTTGAGAATCAGATTATCATCATGCCTGGAAAATGTCGCTTTCAAGACTCTTGGACAGGAGACCCTGAATACCGTGAGTGGGTCATGCGAGCGAGAGTGGATGGGATGGCAAAGAGCCGATTTTGTGAAAAAGACTTTGATGTATCCAACATGGGAGCGGCAGCGTTGAAAAGCCACATGAAAGGTGTCGCGCACCAGGCGCGTGCTAAAAAACACCAAGAAGAAAAGAGCAAACGTCAAACACGAATATCAGATTTTGTTCAAACTGCAAAAAATGCTGAGACAGAGAGTGCTTCAAAGGTGGTGGTTCCAGCTGGCGCTGCTACGCCGGTCGAAACTAGGCCTGCACCCACTGGCAGTGGCAGTAAATCTACTGGGATTGACACTTTCTTGACAACAGAGGACACACTGAAAGCAGAAATTTTGTGGACTTTTAAAATGGTCATCTCCCACTTCTCATTCTCCAGTACCAAAGGAATGAACGAGCTGTTCCGTCGCATGTTTCCCGACAGTGTCATCACCTCCAAGTTTGCCTTGAGTGAAAGTAAAGCCCGGTACTTGACAACTTTTGGTCTGGGGCCACATTTCTTAGACCTGCTCAAGGCAAAGGCCCGGTCTTCTGATTCTCTGGTGCTGCTCTTTGATGAGTCCCTGAATGCTGAACTTCAGAAGAAACAGCTGGATATCCATGTCCGATTTTGCTATTTACCATTTGGCGCTGAATCGAAATGGCGACCGCATGTCTGTTTCAAAATGTTGCTGTTTCTAACGTAATTTGGTCAAATATAGTTCTGGTTTAATTAGAATAGCTTAAATATATGTGCACGTCCACGATACTGGCAAAAATGGCGGAAATGCTGGTTGCCCTCACAAAATTATGATTCCTCAAGTCTTAAAAGCTCCAGATGGGCATGATTTGTGATGATATAGCTTCATGAAATGTTTTTCTTAGAGTCTGCGTGTTTATATGTTTCATTTCGGTACCATGAGGTTCACAAAAACGAAATAAAGGCACTGCTTGTGAACAAAATGGCGCCGGTAAGTGTGACATTAGGCGAGTGCAGATTTTGTTTGCTCGAGTTCTTCTTTGAGATGCATTCAAAAGGCGAATCTTTGGTGAAAATATGCATTTCCAACACCATATTTTTTACTCATGCTATTAAAAACTGGGTTTCTAGAAGAAAAGTAACAGTATTGGCCACTCAAAAAAGAGCAATGCGTTCGTTACTTTGGTTTCCGTCGCGCCATGGGAGAAGAAAAACAATTGAACAACACACCGAGTGGTAAAATTGCAGAAAACCAAAGTCATGATTGTGTTTCATTCATTTCACAATCGAAAGAAATAAAAAGATAATGAACGCACATAGATAATACACTGTGTTAGAGCTTATCTCTGAAGTCGGTTCCGATCGTTTCCACCGGTAACTTACGTTTTCTACTCGTGTAGCAAACATGTCGCAAAATCATTTCTGCTTTAAACCACACAGGCAACCTTCACCTTGTCTTTCAGGCTTGTTTACACCGTTTGCGCATGTCTTCTGACCTTTACACGCTATTTTTGACCAATTAAAAGGCTTCGTTTCCGCTTGCTGCAGAAGTAACTTACGTCATGCTGCGCACATGGGTTGTTGCTTTCGGCGGTCCATCCGACTCATAATCTGGTTAATAACAATTTCTAGAATAGTTGAAATAATGCTCAAAGGACTTGTGTTGTGAAATAATGTCTCTTTTATTGATAATTCACTCAAATCGTGACCACAAGCATTCTCGGAAATCCATCACCCAAGCTGGCCGCCATTGCTATTCACCATTGCTATTTTCCACCTGCCTGTCACACATTCATTTGCCAGTATTGTGGACGTGCACATATCATATTCAAGAAGGGGATAACGATATATATATGCTCTTTTCTAAGCCATTTCGAAGACATTAGCGCCATTTCGGTAAATAGCATGACCGTCAAAATCACACAATGGCGAGTAAGAGCGTGACGGCGCAGATGCGATTTTGACGGACAAATCAGCTGAAATCGGTTAGTTTATTGGGGTTTTTGTTTGTTTATGCTAGAACAATCATTTAGGAAGATATTTATTGCAATATTTTGCACATATTGGAAAAAGTATTGTAGAACTCGGGACCTTCAGCGAGTGCTAAATAGACGCCGCACGCGATGTTCGAAGAAATTTCATCAGACCGGAAGTGGCCGTCGGTTCGATAGAATCCACTTTTTCTAGGATTCGCACGTATCAATAACACAAAATACCAATGTAACATGAAAGATGAAAGTCTTTCTGAGTTGTCTAATTTTTTTTAACTAGTGGTAGGATTCCGTGGTAATTTGAATCAAATCTTTGCACTACTACAGTACTAGCAAAAATGCACTCGGCAATACCACTTCACTTTCATGGCTAATTGTGGGCAATCCACAAAATATTGTGAATAAAAACAAGAATGAAAGTTGTTTATGAAGCAGAAGGTTTCAAGAACATGTGTCATGTAGTTTTGTTTTAATCCGTCTTATTTCCGCTGAGAACATACAAGCCGATTACGTAAAAAAAACACCCTCCGCCACTACCGACTCGCGGTGGCTCGACGGAGTTTGCATTTCGCGACTCGGGTTGGTCTCTTCTAAACACTCGTCCGTCGAAGTTTCTCATTTTATCAAGTTGAAACTTTACTACTCATTAGAGGAAAGATTGCTCTTTCGTTCGGTGTATGTTTGAACTTCCCGTGAAAATCTAAAGACGAGTTATGGATGAAAGTTTGAACGTCATCGGACATTTTGTTAAAATTTGCTCACTCCCGCTTTTCCGATCAATTTCGTACAGACACCCTCGGATTCTACTAGATTTCCCCCTTCCAACGCTATATTCGATGTTAATGTACGATGAATCTACTTTTTGTCTAGCGCCCGGATTGTGCGCTTGAAAGGAGAAAACAGGCGGAAATTTTCCACCTGGTTGTGTGTACATCGGACTGCAATGGCGTTGTGTAGACGCGTGCTCGATTACCACATTCAGCGTGCGTTAATCGTTGAAGCACCAGACAATTTGGGACAAAAGTATCATCATTTTAAGGAGTACTTGTTTGAACATTTTCTGCATTTGTCAGTTTTTGAATCAATCTGCTGTAAAAATTATAAAAAGAATTAGATATTTTTTTTACAACGGGTATATTGTGCGTGAGTTTGGTCGTGCGCCATACACTTTTCTCTTTAAAATTGTCATGTATCACAGTACGCTAGGTCATGGAAAATGTTGTTGAAGGTCATGGAAAGTCATGGAAAAGTCATGGAATTTTGTATCTAAAAACCTGTATGAACCCTGCAATATGTACAGGAGCAGTCTGGAACTTTCAGAAATGCCAAACAAGTTTGTGTAGAATGTCTTTTTTTTCAGCCCGTCTAGTTTCATATTTTGGGAGAAAAGGAGCCTCAAAAATGACAAAAACACCAATTTGTTAAGCGGAACAACTGAAAAAGTACATTTTTTGTCACTTTAATTAGGTGGCGGCAGTCAAATTTTTGTTGGGGAAGAGGAAGTTTATAATGTGTTGTGTTATAAAGTTGGCAGAAAGACTAGAAAAACAAAAAAAAAAGTAAGTGAATATCTTCATTAGTTTCTGAGATATGCCACTTCAAAGGTCGTGAAAGGCGAAACGCTCGTAATACATAAATGTCAAATCAGCATAAAGTAGCAACTTTGAAGGTCATTAGAATCAAAACTAAAGCACAGCTGTCCTTATAAATGAAATATTTCATACATTCGATGTTATTGTCTGGCTCTAATTGTTTTCAGGGACCATGGCAGGCTGGTTTTTTTTAAAAAGAGCCTTAAAAATGGGGAAAACATCAATTTGCCTCGCGGAACAAGGCCATTTTCTGGAATATTTCACTTTAAGAAGCTATAACTCAAGAACCGTTTAAGATATTTCACTGATTTTTTGCAGACAGACAGAATATGATATAAAGGGCCCAAGAAAACAATCAAATTGCTTTAAAAATTAATACATCAGTTGATGACCACCAAAAATAACAAAAAAATTAGACGAAAAGTGAAAGTTTTCGAAGAACTCGTATACTGAACAAGCTACAGCTCAAAAACTACTGGAGATAAATGCTTGAAATTTTGCACACAAGCAGAATGCAATGTATGGAACTGATAGAACCAACAAACAGGAATGTGCAGGTCACTTTTTCTTGACAGCAAGTATCAAAGCACCCTATCTCAGAAAAAATCAATAAAAAAATTGTCGTTCAGTCCATATGGACAATACTCAACCCTCAGTGCCACCACATCAGAAGCAAGCAGCTTTGTAATTGTAGTCACATGAATAACACTGAACCCTCAGTGCCACCACATCAGAAGCAAGCAGCTTTGTAGTCACATGAATAACACTGAACCCTCAGTGCCACCACATCAGAAGCAAGCAACTTTGTAGTCACATGAATAACACTGAACCCTCAGTGCCACCACATCAGAAGCAAGCAGCTTTGTAGTCACATGAATAACACTGAACCCTCAGTGCCACCACATCAGAAGCAAGCAGCTTTGTAGTCACATGAATAACACTGAACCCTCAGTGCCACCACATCAGAAGCAAGCAGCTAATTGTAATTGTAGTCACATGAATAACACTGAACCCTCGTGCACTCAAAGTAGTGAGGCAAAGCCAAAGTTTGTGACCATATGACTAGGACAAATACCTGATTAATAAATCCTTTCTGAAATAATTTGTGGTTAAATCCTATTTTATTCTCTGAAGATGCCACTCAGAAGAAAAACGACTGAAGCCAACATCTTGAAACGTGTGAACAACTAGGCCTACTGAACTAGCGACAGAAGAAGACGACAGACGCTGACTCGATCTACTTCCGGTTTTAGAAAGCAAACGCTTTTGTCTATTTTACCCCCACCAAAGTTAAATCATCACAAAAACAATACACCAATCATTTCTACAACTACTCTTTTTTTGTTTCAAATCTTGACTTGGAACAATAAATCGCCTGAAAAAAGACACAGAACATGTTTTTGTCACTACCCATAACACTCGAGCCCGATCGGCATGGATCGTATCCACTCGCAACTTTTAGCTTAAAATCTAGCCATTCTTACGTGAAATTAGCACCTTAAAACTTTACAAGTACCGAAAATAGATGTTTATGAATACGATTATCGACAAACTTACCAAGAATGGTTTCGACTTTCTCGAACAGAGTCGCTAACGGCGACGTTGAAAGCGCGTGTTCGGTCGCCATGTTTTGAGCTAGGGCTGCTTCGTGTCAAAGGCACGGGTTGCCTCTTTTGATTGACTGTTGCTCGGCGTGGACGTCATGCATTCTTTAGTTTCGAACATGACCGAAACCTCCAGAAAACGCTGTTTCCATCGCATATATGATTGTGGGGTCGCAATTATGCCCCAATCCCGTAATTCAGCCGAGAAAGTGACCAAGCTATATTTAGGTGTTTTCATCTCGGATTTTTTTCATAAACCCTACTACCTAGGAAAATTAAAATCACACGTAAACAAAGCCTATCTTTGTCTTGTTTGACCTGACACACTTTTGTTCAAGTTAAAAATAGACATGAACAGAGAACAGCGAGATTTCCCAGATAGGTGTTGTTTTGCTTGAGCTCAAAATGGCTGCAGGCCTAATGGCGTCGCGGTTCGTCGATCCAAAATATTAGGCATTTCTGCCTACTCCTCTCGCTCACATGTTCTCATTCACATCAAACGAAGGCAAAGACAAGGCAGAATGAACTTCAAAGTAT
>JAWQFJ010000469.1:45000-90000 GCA_034096865.1 Theodoxus fluviatilis
TTTCAGGATTTTAGTAATGTTTCTCATCGTTAAATGTGAAACCATATTCCTTTTTTAATCTTTAGTTGTGCTTACCGATTGTTGTTGACTAAGTTTGTGAGGTGAAAATAGATCGAAAACCGGTTCGATCCGTCAAACTGAAACATTTCTTTGAAAATGTGTGGTTTCTTGTGAAATTAAACATAAAAGTGGACAGCATTACCCTTCATACCGGACCCAAAATTATTCCTTACCTTATCTTACAGCTTTATTTAAAGTTTTGTTACTAAAATAGCATGTTTTGTCGATCTATTGCTTGTTCTTTCTTGTTCGTAAACAAGACACGATGGAAGTTGTCTTTGTTACAACCTAGTGATTATCCTTGAGATATATTGTTAAAAATTTGTTTTGTTTTTTCCCCTGATGTTTTCATGGTGAAAAGGCTTTCTAGATCTTTGTTTACTTCTCTCCAATATGCAAGCAATAGTGATGGCACATCAATACTTAAATAACATTTGGATTTTGCTTTTGTTCAACTGGTTTGTAACAAGACACGATAAGTAAAGTGTCTACTTTTGTTCCAAATGTCAAAATTAATAAGTTATCTATTGCAAGCTATTTATGATGTGTTTATTAGTCGTTTTCAACATGTTTTGTAAGGAAATTATCTGAAAACCATTATGTTTTGACCACATTTAATATCTGTTTGGCGTCCAGTGTTACAAACTAGAAATGTGGTCAAGCACCTCTTCATACCCCATTTACTTAGAAAAAGGCAAAGACCTTGCTCCAGTATTACTCTAGATGATAGGTCCAAGCATTTTTTTACCTGAATATGTACTTTTAATACAAATATTTGATGAAAAATATTTAACCACCCATGTAACAGATTTGTGTACCTTTCCAGAGAATGAGCCACGTACTAAACAAAATTCTTGCAAAGCGCACAGTGGGACAAGTTGCGATTTTCAAATTCATATCCCTACTTCAAAGTCATTCAAAGACTCAAACAAAATTGTCAATCAAGTTCTGCTTGCAACAGGTGTACATGGCAGGCAGGTTTACTGGAGATTCCACTGTGAATGATCTGCCAGAAGAAGAATATGGTGCAAGTGCAATGTTGCGAGCAAAAACAACTGATGAAAGAATCTTGCAGCAGTCAGCCCTGCTAGGCCAGCGGAACACATCCTTGGTGCCTCTTGCAGATTCCAGAAAGTTCACTGTCCCCTCCTCCTCACTCAGAACTGACGTCACTTCACCAATGTAGAAGTCCTCCAAGTAATAGACAGGAATAATCTCTCCCACTCTCTCAAACTTGAAGTCTTTCTCAAAGTCAAACTTTGACTCAAAGTCCTCACTCTCTTGAGTCTTCTTCACTACCGATCTCCTCTTCTTCATGCATCTTCTTCAGACCTCTTCCAGTAGCTGTGAAAGCAGGCTTCATTTGCTGGAAGTGGACATCATCTGTAACAAACAAAATATGCTCATATCGATTATCAATTATTTACTGATTTATGACTGAAACCACACAGGGCTGTTTACTTTTAGTTTTACTTTCACAGTTTCAGTCAGTCTTTTATTTGACTCAAATTAGTATGATGGACCATAAAACTTGGATAAACTGAGAAAAAAACAAGGATGAATGAATGGATGGTGTTCGGTACGCGAGGCCTAGCGTTTCAGCAAAGGAGCAAATATTCCTTTAATCCTTAAGAAAACAACAGCAGACTGCAGAGAATTAAAAACTATCGAAGTAGTGATTGAAGATTAGTTTGAAATAAATATATCACATGTACGACGAGAGGTAAAAATAACTTTGGTCGTTTATCGACCACCCCATTTCACAACTGGAGTGAAATGTTGATCAACAACGATGACATTGCAAGCGAGGTGCGGCCAGGCACCTCTATATTTATCCATGTATGTCTGTCGCAATCCATGAGAAAACACGTTAATATCAGGCATAGAATGATTCAGAAATGACTCAAACTTGATCTTAGCACAGCAGCAGCAACTGTTTCCTAAAGAAAAAAATTAAATCAGCGCGCGAGTGCCCAGAGCATTGAAACGAAATCGTCCGCAAATATGGTCAACACGTGGGTCTGAAACAAGCGATATATTTTCACAATTACAAATGAATTTAGTAAAAAATACTGCCAAAAGTGATTACCTAAGGATCTTTTATACATATAAATATGATTACTTACCCAATATGGCTCTGATTTTCGTCACAAAAGATGTAGATTCATCTTCGCCGATAGCGACGCCAAGCAATGCATCAGCCATGACAGCCAGTCGAAACGGATCTGCCGAAGTGTCTTAGAAAGCTCTCTTCTCATTGGCTGCGATTCGCTTGCATGACTACAAGGATGGTATGTGTTATACGGTTGGAATCGCAGAAGAATGAGCTTTCAGGCGCGTCCATTATGTGGTCAATCAGTTCAGTGGTTCAAAAGTTACACGGGTTTAAAGATGACCACTATAAAAGAAACTATTTAATTATAAAAACTAAATAACGCATGAAAAAAATACATATACCAGTGTAAACTACGGACTATATTCCGCTAATGTAGATCAACTCTGTTGACAAAGATGAAATAGTGCGTGTTTACTTCTCCTCCGAAGTCGAGTGGTGATTTCGGCCAAGTTGACAAAAGCAAAATGGATGCTGACACGGCTTGAAAAGTGACAACTTTCAAATGACTCAGAATTGCTCAAATCAAACAGATCTGACAATAACAAGAATGCTAACAGACAGAAGGCTTGTTTATCTTTCTGTTTCAATGTGTTTTAATCTTGTTCTTGACGTTTTAGAGATTCATTTTAGCCGATTAAAACTAAGTAAAATAATGACCTGAGGCAGCTTTCCCACCCATTTTGCGGGGTTGCGCCCCTACCTATTTCAAGGAGCCACTAGCGAACAAGTCGAAAAAGATTCTCTCTATGTCTGAGACTTAACTAGGTACTTGCACTAACGCGATCGACTAGGGGAACGAAAATCGGTTCGATTTTACGACAATGTTTTTTCGCGCCGTTTTAGGGTCACCTTACATCGATGAATATATTTCTGTGTTTATCATATATAACCCACTCACATTTGGTACCACTGTAAAGCTCTTTGAATTCTCTACTTGAATATTTCGTTTTCTTAAACCTTAGATGAATGTTGAGGAGTTAAAGCAGCGTTAAGTCTTTCCTAAATTTACTGCTAAATAATTTTATTCCTATATGGGGCAACGCGTTGTTCAGCATCTCATGAACATTTCCTGAAAATGTTATTTTCCTCGGACCCAAGACAAAGTTATGGGCTCCGGCGATTTTGCTGTCTTGTCCGTTTCGCGATGGGTAGTGGTGGAAGTAATATTCTGTCAAGATGACACCACTGTAACTGCTCTTATTTTACAAGCAAATCTTCTCAAAGTAGGTTTGATCAGGTTACTTCAAAAATTAATATGTCAACATATTTTGATTCATATTTCATATGGACTGGTAATATTTTCATGTAGATTAAACGTATCTACAAAGTGTTCAACTCTGAATCGACAGGGTCTTCGTTGCCATGTCAGTCCCACTTCGTCTCAGAGATTTGAGTTCAAGTCTTCATCAAGTCAGAATATTTTCACAATCAATCCATTCATTTTATAACTTTTGTGGAGTTTTACCATCAAGAACAAAATCCACAGCAATGACACATCATAAATAATTTGTATAGATTTCTAAAAATATATTTTGACTCCATACGATGTAGGCCTAATTTGCATGAAATATATATTTGCAGTATTTTAACCTTTAGAGTGCCGCCAATTTTTCGTCATTGCTTTACTCCAGAGCCACAAATTTTATGATGTGTGGTCAAATTCGACACCATGTTTACTTAGAAAATCATCATTTATTTCCTATTCAAGCTTTGAAGTAGATTTTTGGAGGGTGAGTACAATCTCAAAACCAAACTTTCTAATGACGAAACATAGTCGACACTTTTTTTTCCAAGTAAGAGATTTATTCCAATCAGTACATGAAGGCATCGAATACCGGTGATTGAAATTCAAGTCAAAGAATGGTTGAGAGTTAAACTGGTTTTCAGTAATGTAGATGACTTTTGGTCGTATAAATTTTGAAGCCCAGAACACTTCATGTAAATAATTCATTTGAAATTGTAGAGATACATAGTCATTACAAAGCTCGATGGTTTTCAATTTAGATTTGCGGGTTCATTGCCCAACAAAGTTCATAGGCCTGACAAAGTCGCTCCATCCATCCATCTGTCGTTACCTTTATTTCCTTCTGCTCAGCTGAGCAGATAATGGGCACGTTTGTTAATCTAGTGGCTCACCTCGATGGCTAGTCGAGGGTGAGCTAGACACACCTACAGCTAATGAGCAAGAAACGTAAGCAACGCCTAGCCCTCAAGATTCTCACAAGATTCTACACCTAACAAATGCGCTCAATGACAATGCAGAAAACCAGCTTTTCAAACTTAAATTTGGCCAAATTTTGTCCCCTGAACAGAGCTACTGAGGTAAACTGCTGCAGGTTGTAGTCACAAGTAATCTGTAGGAGGTGATTTATGGTTTTGATTATTTCATTTAGCATGTCTTTTTAATGTTTGTATTTTCTTGCAGAAAGGGCATCTCCCAGTCAGCCTTACCATACAGGCGATCAGTCCCTACGGTATGTATAAGTAGTCATGAGTAGATTGGTTAGTTTGGATCATTGCATATTGAAATATAGTTAACTGTTGTAATTAACCCTTACCGTGGCAGTCGCGTACTGAGACGCGCTCCGCCTAGCTGCGCCACTGTGGCAGTCGCGTATAAAGATGCGCTCGATACCCCATGTGTTGTCTTAGCTCTACAGCTACATGATAGGCACATTTAGCTTGCAGAGAATGGTCGCTACCTAGAGATAAGAGATAGGGCCTTGGTTTGACTATCATATAGCACTTGATTTTTTGCGAGAACGAGTTTGCAAGCTAAATTTAGGCGTTGTTGTTGTGCGTCGAGCGAACGTTGAAATTCGCAATGGCTGCTCTGCGCCGGCGTCCTAGAAACGTCTTCGAAGATGTGCAGTTTCTAGACTTCAGTGAAGATTCCGATTATGACAGTGATGACAATGTAGACTTAGCAATTCGAAGAGGCATCCCTGATGAAAACAATCTGTCTCCCATCGCCCAGGCACCCACTGAATGACTGATCGCGAGATCGAAGACAATCACAATGTTACGAATGTAAACAATGACTGGTCGAGGGAGAGGAGCGAAGTGCTGCAATGCCCCTTCACGGGTGAGTCGAAGATGTGTGTGAATTTGCCTTCGAATCCAGAGCCCATTAATTTCTTCAAACTGTTCATCAATGACTCTATCGTAGAAGTGATGGTTGACCAGACCAATCTGTATGCTGAGAAGATCCGCACGACGAATCCATCGCTGCACTCTCGACTTCGCAGCTGAGCTGGAAACCTGTCGCGTCACCAAAGATGAAATGTGCGTGTTCCTTGCAGTCATTTTTGACTCACATGCGAAGCAAAAGTGAGTCTATGTACTGAGCCGTGTCGTCCGTCCGTCCGTCCGGGCGTAAAAAACTTAAACGTCTATCAACACCAAATGTGGCATGATGGTGTATGATGACAAGGCCTCAAAAAACATACATAGTGACTTGACCTTGCTTCAAGGTCAAGGTCACAGGAGCCATAAATGTGGTCTCAAAAACAGTCATTTTTCACATTTTCCCCATTTTCTCCCACGTTATTGAGAATAGCGACCTTAGCTACAAGTGGTATATAGGTCAAAGCAAGCCCTATCTTTTGATACCAGTTTGGTTGACCTTGCTTCAAGGTCAAGGTCACAGGAGCTCTTCAAAGTTGGATTGTATACATATTTTGAAGTGACCTTGACCCTGAACTATGGAAGATAACTGTTTCAAACTTAATAATTATGTGGGGCACATGTTATACTTTCATCATGAGACACATTTGGTCACATATCATCAAGGTCAAGGTCACTTTGACCCTTATGAAATGTGAGCAAAATGGGGTAGTGAACCACTAAAAGTGACTATGTCTCAAGGTAGAAAGTGCCAATAAGCACCATTGTGCTTCCTATGCCTTGAATTAACAGCTTTGTGTTGCATAACCTTGGATGACCTTGACCTTGGGTCAAGGTCACATGTATTTTGGTAGGGAAAATGTGTAAAGCATTTCTTTGTGTATGATGTCATTGGTAGGTTTAGTTGTTTGACCTTGACCTTGAAGGTCACCTGAAGGTCAAGGTCATGTAAAGGTCAAGGTCAAGCATGTGAGTCGTATGGGCTTTGCCCTTCTTGTGATCACTGAACTCGTCATCAAGTCAAGCTTGTCCAAATATTACTCTACAAGCCCCTCTGCGTGACTCCTTGCTTTGAAGCATACCACAAGAGGACTGATTATGAGAGATTCTTACAGCAGTCTGAAGCAACTGGTGGTCCCTCCCCCACCCCTTCTACCTCCACTGGTGGTGTCTCCCCCACCCCTTCCACCTCCACTGGTGGTGCCAATGAGACAATCAGATTTTTTAGAATGAGAATGGTTCAGTCTTCCTTGATACTTACCCTTAGCATTCAAATATTCCTTCTGTAGTTGACTGGACTCTTTTTGATTCTCTTTGGAATACCACATATTTTTGCATGTAAGGTGACAAATTAGTGTATACATGATTTAATACTTGGCATTTAGAATGTTGGGCCCTCTCTTTCCTTGGAGCATTAGTAACATTTTAGCAACATATTTTGTCAGCATGTATTGCATAGCTGAACAGAAATAATATAAATAATAAATGTATCAGGAGGTGTCCGGAAATAACCCTTGTGGATTTTTTGTACAACACATGGTTTCCTAATAATGTATCATGATTTTGAGAACACAAAGTGCATGAGAAATAATTTGTTTTTCCTAATGTCATATCATGAGACCACCTTCAGACAATTTCTTTATAATTTTAGCACTGGAAATTCTTGTGTACAATTGAGCTTGGCCAATTAATGATGCCTCAAATGTCCTAATTTAGTCAGTTTGAAAAATTATGAATAAATATAGATTGAAAATAGAAAGACAGTGCTTGTTTTATGTTGTTGTTGGTTCATTTCTGAACATTTCACCAACACATTGTGTCTGTGTAAGTTGTACTGTTAAGGAGCTATGATGAAAAGAAGTAAGGTGGTGCGTTTTTTTCTTCCGAAGTCCTTGTTAATTTGCCACAGAAGGACAGTGATGGCTTTTTTATGACGCCACGGTAAGGGTTAACTAAACATTTCAATGTATTCAGTAGCTTTTAACCCATTGCTTACGCAGCTCAACCACGTGGTTGCGATGACGCCAACACCCTTTGGCTACGCAGCTCAACTACGTGTTTGCGGTCGCCAAAATGAAATTTTCCTATCTACGTGGCTGTTTCAAGGGAAGTAAATCGTACAGCACTTTATGCGGTAACCAATCTGTGTTCGCTGGAGTTACCTTTTCTTTAGTATAGTCCCCGTGAGAAAGCTAGATGTAGTAGAAGCTACGCTCACCCTACGTCGCGTTTTCGCGCTTGTCGACATGGCATCGCGTTGTCGGTGATTGAGCAGTGATGAAAATGACGAAGTATTAGAAGTGTGGATGGAAGAAGGGTCTGATATTGAAGATCTAGGTGGATATTGGACTTCTGAAGAAGATCTTTATGATTCTGATGCGGAAATAGTCCCAGTCAACGAGAATGAAGCGGTGGCTGACAGCGAAGACGAATCGATTTCGTGGCTGAAAGCGAAAACGAATTGACTTCGTCGCCGTCGACGTCAGAAAGAGAGGAAGAGATAGAAACGGTTTTTACAGCAGACACAGACATCGATTCGGATGCAGAGGATGCCGAAAACCTTCTCTACTCCTCCAATGAACTGTACCACACAAAAGAGGACTATGCCGAGTAGGGCGCCTTCTTTCTCTCAGGTCATTTGAGACTTTTCTTCTATTCAAACAGAGGCAGATTGCAGTAAGTGTATATTTTCTGATTTCACCTCTCTGACTTGCTAAAAAAAATCATTTTCAAGCCTTTTTTTATCCTGTAGTCAATCATTCATCAATATAGTTTGATGTGGAAATACTGATTTCAGAACTGCTGTGCGAAATCTATCTCTTGACTATAAGTATTAGTACAATACATTAGGTGTAAAAAAAAGAAAATCAAAATTGCGTGTACCTGGTGTTAAAAAACAAATTTCCCCAATTTTCTTACTGCATATTGTAACTATCCAGCACTTCAGCTAGAAAGTGCAAATGATTTTCTTTCTTGTGGTACCAAATATTAAACAGTTATTCAAAATTTGGACTTTGTACGATTTTTTGAAAACTTAAAAAAACACTGCGTACAGAGGTAAAACTCCTAATGCTATCCCTGCATAAGCAATGAGTTAACCCTTACCCAGACCTGTTTACCTATACGATTTTGGCATATTTTTTACGCCAAACTATTGAAAATACTACTACTACGACTTGTGTGAAAAAATACGACAATGGTGAAATCGAATCCACAATTTAATTTTCCTGAGGCTGGAAGCAGTCTCGTACTGTTCCGAGTTTAGTTTTGACAAGAGCTCTTCATCGGACATTTGTGTAATATGTGTTGACAACACTGTTGTGACTGCACGGCAGTTCCCAGGGGCTGTTTAGTTGAGCCCCACTGCTACAGGGTGCTGGGGTAAGAAGTGGGTCAGGTAATCTTAAAATAACATTTGCAGGGAGGATACCTCCTCTCTCTCTCTCTCTCTCTCTCTCTCTCTCTCTCTCTCTCTCTCTCTCTCTCTAATTCTCTGTCTCTCTCTCTCTCTCTCTCTCTCTCTCTCTCTCTCTCTCTCTCTCTAATTCTCTGTCTCTCTCTCTCTGTCTCTCTGACTCGTCTCTGTCTCTGTCTCTCTCTCTCTCTGTCAATCTCTCCCTCTCTCTCTCTCTCTCTCGCCAAAATCAGTTCCGGCGCTGTGGGATGCCTATGTGACCAGTGTCCTCCTGTAGAGATACATAGTTTCGCTTCAACTAAACAGCCGATTCAGCAGTCAAGGGGGAGATAACTCTTCACTTGCATTGCCTCTTTGTATGCAAACCAAACGCTGCATTTTTTAAATTGTCGGTCCGCGCAAAAAATACGCACAGTTTTATAAAAATACGCATATCTGAACCAGTGAGTACGCTGAGGCAAAATTTGGGGTACCCAGGTCTGCTTACCCGTGCAGTCATGGCATATGCTCCACGGCTGTGACTGGGCAGGACCTGCCAGTCAGGGCTTCCAGTGATGGGGGGAAGGTTGTGACTGGGCAGGACCTGCCAGTCAGGGCTTCCAGTGATGGGGGGAAGGTTGTGACTGGGCAGGACCTGCTAGTCAGGGCTTCCAGTGATGGGGGGAAGGTTGTGACTGGGCAGGACCTGCTAGTCAGGGCTTCCAGTGATGGGGGGAAGGTTGTGACTGGGCAGGACCTGCCAGTCAGGGCTTCCAGTGATGGGGGGAAGGTTGTGACTGGGCAGGACCTGCTAGTCAGGGCTTCCAGTGATGGGGGGAAGGTTGTGACTGGGCAGGACCTGCTAGTCAAGGCTTCCAGTGATGGCGGGAAGGTTGTGATGTGCTTTCCAAAATTTACAGAGAGAAAAAAAAGGAAAATCAGCATTAGCATTTTCCTTAAAACATGAATTTTCCTTGTTTCATTGTGAGTACACACGTTTGACTCAATTTTGTTGGATAACTAGAAGGGCACATGTATGCAAAAGAAAAGGGTTAAGTGTCTCATCCTTGTTAATGTAGCTTGTTTTAGTTGCGCGTACAGACCAAACATTCTCTATTATTACTCCAGGGTAAGATCTAAACTGCATTCTGATACAAGCAGATGGATGAATGTTTATGGAGCATTGGGGAAAAGGTAATTATCCTTGCAAAGAGATAAATTCATGCTTACATGTGCTATCCATTTGATTTGTCATTAGAATTCAGAGGTTCCATTTGTTGTGAAGAAACACACAATCTCTAATTTATAGTTTTAACAGACATACCTCATTGTTGGAGAGGTGTGATTTTTGCATTCTGGGTCTGCTCCCAAGCACTATGCATGGCCAGACCCTAAGATCTCCCTTGTGGCATCTAGGGGCATGGGTCAGAGTGAAAGGGAGACACTTTGTCCAACAGTACCTAAAGCTTACTTGGAAAAGTGTTGTGGAAGCAGCCTCTGCAACTTTTTGTGGCTTTCTTACTGCTAATTCGAAGTGAAACATTTGACACATGAGACTGTGATTGTGCAAGTGAAAAGGAGGATAAAGTTGGTGGAACAGTTTTTGAGAAAATATGCAGTAGAGTTACCAGGGATCTTAGGTCACATAAGTATTTCTATAGCTTTAAAATAATAAATTGTCTGGAAATTGTTTTAAAAACTAAATAAATATGTGGTTGAAAAATGTAATGGTGTTCATTTTCTGATTTGAGCCTCCGTTTGCACTTGGCTGCTCACATGTCTGCATGAGTGGGGCGTCAGAGCAATGGCTGGAGCACATACCTGCAGTCCCCACTTGCTATGACTAGGAAGGAGATACTCAAAATTGCTCAGCCCAGAGTTGCATCCTTAGGGTCACATCTCCTCTTCCCACCCAGGAGTAAAACCTGTGAGGGTAATGAAGACACTTAAACCTGTAATGACCGGATGCTACGCTCACGTTACATCTCCCTTTCAGACCGGATGCTATGCAGATGTCGCATTTGACAGTGGTGTACTAATTGTTTCTAGGAAGTGTAGAGGTGAAGACTTAAATGACTTTTTTAATGAGTGTTGTCGACTTCGTGTTTTTCCTGAAAAAACCTCAGATTTTAGGAAGCCGTTTTATCACACGCTGTAGGTCATAATGGGTTAACGCTGTTACTATGCCTTAAAAAAAGTACCACACTGTGCATGCCTTCAAAGAAAAGTAATCGAAGAAATCAGCAGCTGGCGAAAGCGAGACTTGCAAAGGAGGAAAAGAGTGGCAGCGCAAGTACAGATCGTCCGGCAGATCACCCGACATCAGTTGTGCGTCATGGATCCTCTTCTCGCGCACCCCCCACCCCCCCTGCTTCCACTATCGCCGAACCAGTGCCATCAAAATCTCCATCTGAGCTTTCTCCCTCCCCAACCCCTGATCCAGGGCCATCGACGTCAGCATCACGATCTAAACTGGACTGGTTCCGAGATGAGTATGCTGTACCCAGTGCTGGTGAACGAATGTGGACTCTTACGGAGGTGGGCCAGCTGAATGAACTCTTCTCTGTTGCCCTATGCCCCAACTGTTTCAGCAATGGTCTCTCTGTGCATCTCTGCACTTCTCTTGGATTTTCGCGGAGAATGACTCTGAGTTGTGGTCAATGTGCCGAACTGAACGAATGTTTCTCCTCGCCCCGTGTGCAGAAAAGGCCAGAGAAGAACGTTGGCTTCGAGGTGAATCAGCTGTTAGTGCTGTTCATTCACCAGATCGGGAGTGGACATGCAGCTTTGAGAAAGCTGTGCAAAGTGTTTGGCATGCCTCTTCTACATGTCTACTGACAAAGAACCTCACCACGCCTGATGCCCTCCTGGAGGAAATTCATGGTGCTTTGTCAAGCAGGCTGAAGCAGCAGGTGACCAACCTGAGTCTCATTAGAAGCATGTGGGAACTGCTCTCAGCAAACCAGTGGCTGAGGTTCTTGTTCCTGTGTACAGGAGGTTTACCAATTCAGCCCTCCTGCAGAAGATTCTTCATGGAAAAACATAACTGCAATGAGAGCCTGAACAACCTGATCTGGGTTCACTGTCTAAAGACTGTCTTTGTTGGAAAGCAGCGTGTGTTGGCTGCTGTTAGTTAGGCAGTGAACCAGTTCAACCAAGGCAACGTTCATATTGCAGAAGTGATGAAGAACATGAACATTGCAGCAAATGAAGTGACACTGGCTATTGTGGAGAAGGAGGATGAGAAGAGAAAGGCAGACAAAGCAGCAAGTGCATTTAAGTCAGAATCTATGAAAAATGTTCAAAAAGAGGCTTTTTAAGTGTACTTCTTTAGTAAAGATAATTTGACAAAAACATGAAAAAGGTCATTTTTTAGAGACAAAATTCTAAAAAAAAGAAAACACAGACTTTCAACAGAATGTATTTTGTACATCAACTTCTTCACACATTAGCAGAGCAAAATTGTACCCATCTTGATCACCAAAAAGGTTATCAATAGTAGTAATTATCATACTTTTGGTTACGGTAAACATAGAGATTATTTATATTCCTCAGCTAATATAAAAATTACCATTAATCTCACAATTAAAAACCACCTATTATTATACAGAGAAATGATCTCTACATGATTAAAAAAAGGAAAGCCTAACATGAATACAAATTTTTCACTAAATTTTCCAATGACGCTACAATTAAGAAAATCCAATTGTGAGAAATCAGCCTTCAAACATTTTAGAGGAAATTTTCTTCATTGCAGAAAGGCCTACAGTCTAATGTACAGCTGGATTTGATCTATTTACACTTCTATTTATATCCATTAAATGAACCAATAAGTGTCATCAAAACCTGGAAAGAAAAGATTTTGTGGAAACGTGTTCAGTAACTGCCAGGTTACTCCCACTTAGGTAACCGTTACAATTTACACTGTTGCCTCCCTTTTTGTGGGGTTTAGAGTTACGCTTTTTGCTCAAGGTACCGGTGGTAAGAGGGTTAAAGGGTAGGAGTTTGCCCAAGATACTGGTGGTAAGAGGGTTAAAGGGTAGGAGTTTGCCCAAGGTACCAGTGGTAGGAGAGTTAAAGGGTAGGAGTTTGCCCAAGGTACCGGTGGTAAGAGGGTTAAAGGGTAGGAGTTTGCCCAAGGTACCGGTGGTAAGAGAGTTAAAGGGTAGGAGTTTGCCCAAGGTACCGGTGGTAAGAGGGTTAAAGGGTAGGAGTTTGCCCAAGGTACCGGTGGTAAGAGGGTTAAAGGGTAGGAGTTTGCCCAAGGTACCGGTGGTAAGAGAGTTAAAGGGTAGGAGTTTGCCCAAGGTACCGGTGGTAAGAGGGTTAAAGGGTAGGAGTTTGCCCAAGGTACCGGTGGTAAGAGGGTTAAAGGGTAGGAGTTTGCCCAAGGTACCGGTGGTAAGAGGGTTAAAGGGTAGGAGTTTGCCCAAGGTACCGGTGGTAAGAGAGTTAAAGGGTAGGAGTTTGCCCAAGGTACCGGTGGTAAGAGGGTTAAAGGGTAGGAGTTTGCCCAAGATACTGGTGGTAAGAGAGTTAAAGGGTAGGAGTTTGCCCAAGGTACCGGTGGTAAGAGGGTTAAAGGGTAGGAGTTTGCCCAAGGTACCGGTGGTAAGAGAGTTAAAGGGTAGGAGTTTGCCCAAGGTACCGGTGGTAAGAGGGTTAAAGGGTAGGAGTTTGCCCAAGGTACCGGTGGTAAGAGGGTTAAAGGGTAGGAGTTTGCCCAAGGTACCGGTGGTAAGAGAGTTAAAGGGTAGGAGTTTGCCCAAGGTACCGGTGGCAAGAGGGTTAAAGGGTAGGAGTTTGCCCAAGGTACCGGTGGTAAGAGGGTTAAAGGGTAGGAGTTTGCCCAAGGTACCGGTGGTAAGAGAGTTAAAGGGTAGGAGTTTGCCCAAGGTACCGGTGGTAAGAGAGTTAAAGGGTAGGAGTTTGCCCAAGGTACCGGTGGTAAGAGCAGGCCTGCCTACCCGTACGAAAATTCCGTATTTTGTCCGGAAATTAAAAAAAATCGGCGAGCGTTCCTGAAAATACGGGAGTTTATTTTGCGTTCCGGAAATATCAAAATAAAAACTATAATAAAATAATTCCCCAAATCGTTGGCCTGTGGCTGTGCGCGAATCGTTTTCCGAAGCAGTCTAACGATGATTGCCGAATGGGTTTGTTCTGTAGTGCGCAGGCGCAGCACGCGAAAATATTTCCGAAAATTGCCGAGTGACGTCATTTTCGTACAGTGCGCAAGCGCAACGCACGAAGTGTTTTTCCGGAGAGTGCCGGTATGTGCAGTGTTCATGTGCAACAATGGCGTCAAAACAAAAGCCAAGCGATTGTGTTTCTGAATTATCGAAGAAACAGCGGAGGTCGCAGGTCTACATTCCAGTGTACACGGAGAAGTATCCATTTATAGTCCGCGGCACCACTGACTCCACTGTCAAATGTACGACTTGTGATAACCAGTTCAGCATCTCCAGTGGTGGCGCCAACGATATCGAAAGGCATGTTGAAGGCCCAAAGCATGTGAAGAAAAATGAGGAGAAGAAGGTCGCAGCAGCGCAAAAACCTATCAGTGAATATTTTACACCGCCTCCTTCGAAAGTGTCCCAAATCGACATCGACGTAATTCGAGCTGAGGCGATGATGGTAGACTTGACAGTAGAACTGAACCTCCCAATGGCGGCATTGGACAAACTGAGTGTAGGTGTAGGGGAAGACCTCCTCTTCCCACACCTCCCCATGGTTATGCTTGCCATAATGACAATCCCTCACTCATCAGCTCACTGTGAGCGCATTTTCTCAGTCGTGAGAAAGAACAAAACACACTTCAGAGGCAGCATGGGATCCGACACCTTGGAGGCCTTGGTGGTAGCCAAGTCCAGGCCTGGACAAGCCCTTGACAGAAACTACAGTGTCAAAGACCTGAAAGGCCTGAAAAGTGCCTACTACCACTCTTTGTCACAGTAAACAAGCTGCAGAACTATTGTATATAGTGTACATAAAATCAGGTATGTTTTGTTTTATCTTTTGGTCCCTGGTTAATGATTAAAGTTGCTTTGTTTTCTTGCACTGTCGCACGGTTTAAGGGGGGATATGGCAGTGCCTATAGGGCTGGAGTAAAGCAGTTCTTTTCTAAATACATAATTATTTTCATATCAAAGGTACACATGTTGGGTATTAAAAACTGTGAAGATAAAAATTTTTAAACCTTCTGTTGCCATGGAAACCTTCCAAGATGGCCGCCACATGCAATATATTTAAAAATACAAAACTCAAAAACTACAACTCATAACTACACCATTTTTTTTTATTCAGCAAGATACACATCAACTCAAACTTTTTACAGAAGGGCATCAATTTCTATGCAGTCTAACCAATTTTCTGAATTTGAGGTCCACTATCCCATAAGCTATGCCGTGAAAACCCTGTTTCCCAGACACATTTTAGACAATTACAACAAGAAGAATGGGAAAATATCAATATTCTTCTGTAAGAATGAAGGAAACATAAGAAAGAATAAGACCTGTAAATTGCAGGGCTGTATCATGCTTCCCTTTTTTTCCTTGTATTTTCAAATATAGCAAAAACCGTATTTTGAGAAATCAAGGAAAACAAGATTCAATGTCTTAGTATTCAATAATCAAACTTCCTCAGTCATATGGCATTGCTGGCCCCTCATTTTGAAACATATGAACAACCTCCACAGCTAATATCTAGACAAAATCTTTCCTGAAACTATTTATAAAAAATTACTGACACTATAAAACCGAGTTGGACAAAACGCAAAATAAATGCTTATCAGCACAATGACTGATTAGACTGAAGAAATCAACTGGATGAATAAATACAGCAGATTCATGCATGAAAATCTCAATATTATTCTGTAATAATGAAGGAAACATAAGAAAGAATAAGACCTGTAAATTTCAGGGCTGTATCATGTCCCCTTTTTTCCCTTGTATTTTCAAATATAGCAAAAACCGTATTTTGAGAAATCAAGGGAAAAAGATTCAATGTCCTAGTATTCAATAATCAAACTTCTCCAGTCATATGGCATTGCTGGCCCCTCATTATGAAACTTGAACAACCTCCACAGCTAATATCTAGACAAAATCTTTCCTGAAACTATTTATAAAAAATTACAGACACTTCAAAACCGAGTTGGACAAAATGCAAAATAAATGCTTATCAGCACAATGACTCTTTTGTGCCAGGTCCCATCATAAGATACACTAATGTCTATGATGGGAATCTCTCCTCCACCAAGGCTCTCCTGAAGGTCTGCATCAGTTGCTGAGTAGGCCTCTCTGACAGCAGCAGCAGCACGCTCCAGGACCTCTGCACCCTCCTGAACTTCAACTTCTGCAAATTGCAAGACATGGACTAAATATATGATCATATTCATAAATACTAACTGAAAACAAAGCTTAGATGACTGCAATAATCAATTCATAGGAAGCAGTATTCATGGATTTAGAATCATGTCAGAACGCGACAAAATACCAATAATTATACACAGATCAATGTAAGGAATTTAATTGAGCAAATTGATTGTTTTTCTTACCTGTCAGTAGCCGGTCGTGGCGCTGGAAGGTCTTCTTGTGCATTCCTGGCAATCCGAAGATGGTGCTGAATTTCTCTAGAACCCGATGGCCTGTCCCAACCTCATGACTAAACAGAGTCATCAGTCTGTTGACTTCAAATGCCACGTTCTTCTTTGTGGACCCTCCCACTCTTGGAGAACTCAGTTCATCGGCTCTGAAGCCGCATTTGTGACACAGGAGCTCCAATTTAGTGGAAAATCCTTGATTTCCACCTTCACAGATGCCTACTTCCAGTTCATTTTCAAAACATTCTGGGCAAGGAACTTGTGCCAGCAGTTTCGTCAACTGATCCACGTGGGAAATCAGCCACTTCTGAGACTGAGCGTCTCCACAGGCAGTGTCTGCACTTCTGCTTGCTGCTATGTCCAATTTCTTCCGAGATGCAGAAACCGAAGTTGATTCACTAATTCCAGCTTGGGAAGTGGATGGAAACGGTTCTTGAGTTGCACAATCAGTCGATGAAGTGGATGGGACTGGAGAATCTGTTGCTGACATCGGTGCAGGAGTCGAAATAACCGATCGATCGTGCCGCGGAGAATCCGTTGACATTGGTGCAGGAGGTAGATCCTGCCGTTTTGCAGCCCTGGCAGCTTCTAACTGCCTGCTTCTAACTAGTTTTCCTTTCCTCGGCATTTGGCTTCTTCAGTGCACCAAAATCACAATAATAATACACGCGAAGAGTTACGAGTAGATTCTGCGTTCAACCTGAGGCGCCATGTTGTCGTCATGCAGTGGAGAATTGTGGGAGGAATCCTAAGCTTCTGATTGGCCCACGTGACCATTTCCTTTGTTCTCCCGCAAAATAGGCTCTCCTATTGAGGTCAACCACGCTATCATGACTTAGTATAGAGGAGTTCTCTCCCTTGCAGCATTCTCCTAATGGAAAGAGCTACAAAATGATACCAAACATGTCGGCATTCAAGCTTCGATCGTGTATGTTGTCAAGTGGAAAACAATGACACCGTCAGCCCCAAAAAGCAAAGAAACAATTTATTTCGGTGACAGGTAGTGTACATTTTAATATTTTATAAATATTTTCGAGCACATTTCACACTTATAAAGACCAGCGCTGGTTAGTAGGATGGTTATGCAACTCAAATCTGCAATAATCCCAACATCGACGAAAATCAAGAAAATAGTGAGTTTGCACTGCCGTATCCCCCCTTAATACTGAAATCGGAACGGAAATACGGAAATTGGAACTTGGTAATACTGAAATCGAAAAAGGAGGGTAGGCAGCCCTGTAAGAGGGTTAAAGGGTAGGAGTTTCGGTAGAGAGGAACTTTTTCTCTTGACACAAATTTTTTTAATACCTGAACTGACTGAGTGCCACTGCCATCAGTCACTTTCCTCATTGAGTGGAACCCCAGTCAACCTCAGTGGCTGTATCTTGCAGTGTTGGCATAATTCTTATTCACTCTCTCTCTCTCTGCAGTGGCTGAAGCTCTCCTCTGATGATGTCAAAGAGCAGATCTACAAGCTGGCAAAGAAGGGTCTGACCCCTTCCCAGATCGGTGGGTTGCTTCCAGATTTTCTTCTCCCCTGTCTCCCTGCCTTATGTTGTGGCACTAGTCTTGCCTGAATATCAGAGAAAGAAATGTTAGTCAAATTGTCTTGCTGAATAGGATGCCATTCGTTAATGTTGCTTTTGCTTGCACGATCAAAAAATAAAAAGATTCGAGTCATCAGGTAAGAATTGGGTTGGTCGGGATACTGTCACACTTACACACACACACAAAATAGCTGACTAACTCACTGGCGTTGTATCACAAGGTTACTTGCAATGGGCGTGTCACTGTCAGAATCATATCACAAGGCGGGTTGCAATGTTGATACGAAATTCCTATACTTTGGCTGATGGTCTAAGGGAGGCAACTCCATGTTAGATTGTCAGGGCTATAGTGCATACAGAGTTATTCCTCTTTGTGAACTCATCAGAAGCGGAGGTTTGAAATCGTGACTTTTGTGTGTACACCATATGATTTGCCAAAATGGCAGACGAACGTCAACTTCTCTTCTCGAACTAGTGATCGAAGAAGGTTCTGCCGATGAGGATGCTGTCATACAGCCCTTATCTGAGAGTGAAAGCGAAGAAGAGAGAGACATTGCTGATGATCAGCTAGGAGAAAATGGAGACGGTGAAGACAGTGGCTGCGCTCGATTTATCCGCCTGAATCCGCCGGCGGTCCGCCGCCACGTGACCGGCGTTCCCCCGTCATGTGACCGGCTAATCAACAGCTTTCGTGCCAATCGAGCGCTTTCGGCTGATCAACATGGCGGCACAATTGTGGTGTTTAGAAGAGTTACTAGACAGCGGTAGCGATGATGAGGAAATGTGCTGTCTTCTTGGTTTATGGTAAGGTTTGAGGTTATTGTGTAAATTGAACATTTTCATTACCACTACCTATGCCCTTATAAGTGACTCCTGAGCCTAGGTGCAGTCAATGACCCTATAATTATACACTAAGACCACGCACTCGAGCGATTTTCCTTTACGCAAAGGGATGTCAGAATGTAGATTTACGTCCCTTTGCGAGATAATTTTCAATTCGAACTTAATGCAGGATTTCTCACCGTCAACCACACATCGTGCACACAATAAAGAAAAAAAATCTTAATCTACTTCAATTGTCCAGCGGAGATTGCAGCGAGGTGACAAATTAAGGCACACATGAGTCAGCGGAGAACGAATTATCGAATATTTTCAGTGTCGAAGCGTCACAAAACATAAACCATAGTCTTGTCGTCGCCATCTTGGATCTTCGTTCGCCTCAGAAAACCTGACGGCGGACCCGGCGGTTCGCGGGTGATCCGCCGGTCACGTGACCTGAAGAAATCGAGCGCAACAAAAAAAAAACGCCGGTGCCCCGTCTCGCCCGCCGGCGGACAAATTGAGCGCAGTCACTGATGTGAAGGGCGCGACCAAACTACCGACTCGACCTCAACATCAACAACAGACTTGAAGTGGGTCGCCTCAAATAAGTACAAGCGGACAGCAGTCGGCACCTTGTCATCCACGTGAAAAGAGTGGAGTCCTTTATGCAGTTTGGTGGTGATGATGATGATGACGACATCTGGGTAAAGGCGCCTATACACGTACCGGTTGTCCCCCGGTTTTGCTGCCAATCCGGTCAAAAATCGAAACCGTGGACTAATCCGGCACGGTTCTTGTGACTATGGCTGGCTCTATTTTTCGACCCCGTCCGGACCGGTTCACATGCCCGGCGACGCGAGATCTCGCGTTCTGGCGACTAGTCGCCAATTTTAATGGCTGACGCTGTCCTCGCTTCGCACATAAAAAGGTGTATTTGGGGATACTAAAAGCCCATCCAAAGAAAATGTAAGCCATGAACAGCATTAATTTATCAAAGCTGTATGTTGAATGCATGAATAGTTCGTGAAAGCTGGTACATTGTACAATTCGCAATGCAGGTCACACGCATTCATCTACACGCCGAAAGCATCTGTCTGCGGATCGAATTTTATCGTTGCGTCTTCGCATTGATTGAGCTGCAGCCTACACGAAGCGTCTGTTGTCATAGTCTCATGAAAGGGACGTAACTCTAAATTCTCACTTTGCTTCGCGTAAATGAACATCGCTCCAGTTCGCGGTGTGGGTGTAATCGTTGCGTGTGGCTGTCAACCCGCTTTTTACACGCACGGTCAGCCGGATCGGGAGCAAAACCGGCTTGAAAAACGGTACGTGTGTAGGCACCTTAACCTTTTCGCTGCTGACGCTTTATGCAGAGTCCTATGCTAACGGATTTTCATGAACCTGACCCATGTTGTCTTATTTTGGTTATATCTTGACGTCTATTGTAGATACCCATGTAAAATAGCATACCAAATGAAAGCTAAAAAGCCAAAGATTAATTTTACAATATTTATTTTTAGATTAAAGTTTCATGCTACACGCAAAACAAAGATAAATCACTGTAATGTACAAAAATTGAAGAAAAATAACACCACAACTAATATATCCATGGTGAATGATGCTAAAAACATTCAAACACAAAAATAATGCAAGGAGGCAGTTTCTTGAGAAAGAGGGAACTGGGGAGCACATAGACCAGCTTTAGCCTGGTTGGAGTAAGTGCTGATCATGCAGGTGCAGCTGTCTCAATGCCAGAACAGTTGCAAGGTGTGGTAGCGGCGGCGGCAGTCGCCAAGGCACAGTCCTGGTTTGCTTGGACAGTCAGGACAGTAGTACCTTGTGTCCTTCCTCAGGTTGTTCTTCTTGAGGCACACTCTGCATCGCTTCTGAGGCCTTGCTTTGCTCTCAGTTGGAGGAAGGACATCGATGAATTGGAATCCATTCAGGCGCACTGCATGATCATCCTGAACATCTGGTTCAGGGGCCCTACCAAACATAAGGTCAGAGATGACATCCATCTGGAACTGGAGAAAGGATCCACTATGTCCAGTCTTCTGATAGGCGATGTAGGCATTCAGCAGAGAAACCTAATGCACAGTTTCTTGTACCACTTCAAGGACTTGCGTGTGGCATCATAGTAGTGCAGCATCTGGTCCTGACGATCAACTGCCCCCATGTTCTTGTTGTAATCCAGAATTGCTGGGGGCTTGACTCCTTCAGTTGCAGCTGGCTTGTGGCAAGATGACAGGATGTAGACATTTCTCTTGTCCACAAACTTCTGAGCAAGTAGACCTCCACACACTTGGCTGGCAGTGGATCCTCTGGACACTTGCTCTTCACGCAGGCTGTGAGGGGCTCTGTTTGCTCGTAGTGTCCCACAGCAGGACATACTCCGGTCCTTGAGGATGTCGAACAGGTCACAAGAGGAGTACCAGTTGTCCAGGAAGACTCGGTGGCCCAGGTCAAGGAGTGGCAGCATGAGGTGAATGACTTCTTTGGCAGTGCGGCCCAGGTTGGCTGCCTCAGGTGGTAGGCCCTGGTCGATCTTGGAGGTGGACTCGTCTTTGCCTGCATACACTCTGAAGCGGTAGGTGTACCCACTGTTGTCGCAGAGCAGGAAGGACTTGATGCCGAATCGAGCCCGCTTCAGAGGGATGTACTGCTTGAACAGCAACCTTCCCTTCCACAACAGCAGTGACTCATCCACAGCAACATTCCTATCTGGCTCATACACTTCTTGAAATTTTTCAAAAAGGTGATCCAGCACTGGCCTCAGCTTGAACAGGCGATCCCTGTTTGGGTCAGTTGCAGGTGGCAGATCATCATTGTCAGCCATGTGCCAGAACTTCAGGATGAGGAGGAACCTGTCGCGGGCCATGGCAGCAGGAAAAGCAGGGGTGCGGATCAGAGGATCAGTTGACCAGTAGCTGTTGTAGTCTGGTTTCTTGATAATGCCCATCAAGAGGAGAAGTCCCAAAAACTGTCTAATTTCAGCCTCAGTCACAGGGACCCAAGCTCGAGCTCTGGAGTGAGGCTTCAGTTGGGCAGTGGAGAGGAATTCCTCTGCATACTTGTTGGTCTGCATCAGGAAATGCTGGTACAGATCTTCAACAAATAAGTTGTAGAACTGAATAGGTTCAAAACCTGAAGTGTCCACTTTCACTCCAGGATTCCCTGTGAAGTCAGGAACAATTGGCTCAAAATTTGATGGAGGAGCAGTCCAGTTGCGCTGATCTTGTCCCCTGCGCCTCCCAGAGTGGCTTCGGCCCCTTGCACGTCTTCCTCCCCGGGTCAGCTCCTCGACCTCTCCTGGATCTCCCTCTGCCTCTTCCTCTCCCTCTTGCAGTCAGCTGCTGTGCACCTGTAGAAAAAAGTATTGCAAGCACTCACTAAATCTATTCACAAGAGTGAGAAGGGGCATGGATGGGGTGGGGAAGAGGTACAAGAATTTTTCAGTGAACAAACAAAATCTCCATGACTTCCTGTAAATCTCACAGAAAAGTCAAGCATGACTTCAAAATGACACATGAACCTGGACATAACAAAATCCACTCTATTATTAGCCGACAACAAAGTGATCAGTAGTAAACAGAATGAAACCATAACCCTGAAGAGACATACAATTCACAAGTTTGACAGCAACAACAATACCAACAACAAAGAGCTGTAATCTCAGAGAAAACAATTCCCCAACCCCACTCCCAACATAACAAAAACAACACAGAGTAGAGCAGATATTTGGTTGGCAAAGATGGGAAAAGCCGGAATAGTAGAGAAGAAACTTACAATGTTTACACACACAAATAGGCGATTTGCAGTAAAGTAAACACACACCCTCAAGACAAATGAACAGGTCAGAAGACTAAAGCACATACTTCTAACATAAACAATGCAAAAAAGACATAACAAGGAGCTATGGAAGTGCATGGCATGAAACGTAATATTCTCATATGCATTAGTCTGTCAGGATGAGAGTGTCACACTTCAATACGCCCCCTTTTGAATGATACCACCCACCGAATGCCTCTGCACAAACTCTCTAGATCCAATCACTGCAGATCGCTCGTCCACGCTTCTATCACTAGTATCAGAATCTAAACACTCACAAATACAGAAGAGAGACGATTCCATTACTGAAATAAGTAAACAAATAAGACAAGAAGGAGGGGAGACACGTATGTAACACTCACCACTTGGACCAGGTGCTGAATCGTCCGACGACTCGTCTGAGTCCGAGTTCATTCCCTCAGTCCGAGGATCGAACAGTGGATCGCTAGCATCGACAACACGAAGCTCTTCTTCATCAGAATCGAAATCATCGTCGCTGTCAGGATCGTGAATAATTTCCACAGGATCAGCATTATCTAATGCTCCAGAGGAGCTTCCGCTCGCCATGTTGACTCAGGAGTCAGGTCAAACACTATGCACGAAGTCGCACACGATCGCAAAATATCAGCTTTCCTTCGCAAAAACCGGGCTTTAGTTGTACTTCAAATTGAAGACCATTCAAGGGAAGTAACTCTGTAAGGATTTCAGTGCTTTCTGAGCAATGCGGGAGATTGTAGAGAAAGCGATTGATGAGGACGTACAACGTACGTCTATACAGCATTGCTGAGTGCCAAAAGAGGATGTACAGCGTACGTCTACAGCGCAGTGAAAAGGTTAAGAAACGCCCGAAATTATCACTGGCGAACCTGGCTTGCAGGTGGAGATGTCAGTTGATGCCACACCCCTTGACTTCTACCATCTAATCGTGGATGGAGATTTGATAAAGCTAATGAAGAGGGAGACGAATCGGTATGCCAGGGAGACCATCAGCAAGAGGATGAGGCAACCAGAGACTGTTTCCCCAAGATCCTTCTACGAGGTGTGGAAGCCAGTGACCCTTGTGGAGATCAAGAAGTTTCTGGCCATCCTCATCCACACGGGAGTGACTCATCTTCCTGCAATTGTGGACTACTGGAGCAAGGATCCTGCCGTGTATACCATCTTTGCACGGAACATCATGGGCAGGAATCGCTTCAGGGCCATTCTGGCATTTTTCCATCTCAACGACAATGCCACCTATGCTCCTCCCAGACAGCCCAATCATGACCCTCTCCACAATTTCAGGCCTCTGGTGGACCACCTGAACGACAAGTTCTGCACCCTCTACAAGCCTGATGCGGACATATGCATAGATGAGGCACTGTGTCCCTGGAGAGGCCGTTCTCGTATGAGAGTGTACATGAGGGACAAACCGACCAAGTTTGGAATTAAGCTATACCAACTGTGCGAAAGCAAGTCAGGATATGTCTGGCAGTTTGAGGTGATGAGCAAGGCACCTGAAATCAGCAACACCCCTACAGATGTCTGTCTTCGCCTGATCGACCTACTCCTCAACAAGGGACACACACTGTATGTGGACAATTATTACTGCAGTCCCCAACTTGCCTTCTCCCTAATTGCTGAGGATACCAGCTCGGTGGGCACAGTCCGTGCCAATCGAGTGGGACTGCCAAAAGACTTGATGGCCCAGCAGATGTCCAAGGGCTCCATGGACTACAGGAGGAAGGGGAAGCTGCTTGTCATCAGATGGCAGGACAAAAGAGAGGTCAACATGCTGACCACTAAGCTGTTGCTGACTACACAAAGAATATGGGAGGAGTTGACAGGAGCGACCAGATGCTGGCCTACATACCTATGCACCGCAGAACAGTCAAGTGGTGGAAGAAGCTTGCCCTTTACCTCCTCACCCTGGCAATGGTCCAGGCCCTCTGCCTCTTCAACAAGCACCAGCACAGACATGGAAAAAGAGCCTGAGGAGGAAGTGAGGGTGCCTCAGTCACCCGCTCCTTCAGGTGTAGTGGATCCCCTGCAGGGTCAGCATACCATGGAGCTCATCAAAGATGCCCAGGGGAAGAGGAAGTATAGAAACTGTGTGGTGTGCTACCAAAGCCAGAGGAAAGGTGGGAAGAAGTGGTCTGAGGTCAAGGGAGGCAGGAGGAAGTCAACTGCCTACAAGTGTGTTCAGTGCAAGACAGCACTGTGTGTGGACTCTTGCATGAAGATCAATCACAGTGCAGAGTACAATACTCAGTGACTCAACCCGATTTCATCTTACCAATAATTCCAAATCAGTCCTTCCAGGGAGTAGACATTCTTATTTTCATGATTTTCTTTTTGCATTATCCATATAAGTAATCAAGTAGTTATTCAGAATTGACAATGTGTGTTTTTGAGTGCGAATATGCATGTGCACTTTTCAAACAATTTGTTTTCAATTACATGTTCAAATCTGTTTTCTACATATTGGATTAGTGTAGATTATTCACTCAGTGTGTTGACTTAACAAAGATTTTTCCATTTGATGCACAGTTTTACCTTATACCTTGGTGGGGACACAAAGCATTGCTGCGCAGAAGCATTGCCCCACATTTCCGTACAAATTCATGAATGTATATTGTGATTTTACCTTTTTATGTGACTTTTTGACTCACATGCGAAGCAAAAGTGAGTCTATGTACTCGGCCGTGTCGGGCGTCCGGGCGTAAAAAACTTAAACGTTGGATTTTTCTCGGAGACTATTAAGTCTATCAACACCAAATGTGGCATGATGGTGTATGATGACAAGGCCTCAAAAATCATACATAGTGACTTGACCTTGCTTCAAGGTCAAGGTCACAGGAGTCATAGATGTGGTCTCAAAAAGTCATTTTTCACTTTTTCCCAATTTTCTCCCACGTTATTGAGAATGGCGACCTTAGCTACAAGTGGTATATAGGTCAAAGCAAGCCCTATCTTTTGATACCAGTTTGGTTGACCTTGCTTCAAGGTCAAGGTCACAGGAGCTCTTCAAAGTTGGATTGTATACATATTTTGAAGTGACCTTGACCCTGAACTATGGAAGATAACTGTTTCAAACTTAATAATTATGTGGGGCACATGTTATACTTTCATCATGAGACACATTTGTTCACATATCATCAAGGTCAAAGTCACTTTGACCCTTATGAAATGTGAGCAAAATGGGGTAGTGAACCACTAAAAGTGACTATATCTCATGGTAGAAAGTGCCAATAAGCACCATTGTGCTTCCTATGTCTTGAATTAACAGCTTTGTGTTGGATGACCTTGGATGACCTTGACCTTGGGTCAATGTCACATGTATTTTGGTAGGAAAAATGTGTAAAGCATTTCTTTGTGTATGATGTCATTGGTAGGTTTAGTTGTTTGACCTTGACCTTGAAGGTCACCTGAAGGTCAAGGTCAACCATGTGAGTAGTATGGGCTTTGCCCTTCTTGTTTTGTTTGCAAATGTTATCTCAACATAGGTGTAAGCAATTACATTGTTTGTGCACTTGAGATAAAAAAATTTGAAGGCATCATGCATGCATACTTTAATTTTAACTACTTGATGGGAGTTTTTTCTACTTTATCTTTTTTTGCAAATTACATCCATTATTCCAGTGTATATTAATCATAGTATGCATGTTGAACCAGTTAGATCATGATTTGTATGGATTTGATATATAGTTTTTGTCATTATTCCATGGCTTTCTATTTTTGTTCGATTATTGAAAATGCTTTTAAAAACCTGCGATTCTGAGGAAACACTGCCATTGCGTGACTCGCGACTCCAGTGAGTTAAATCATTGTTGGAATGTCTCGTATCAGTTTGCATGGCCATCAAATGACTCGTCTGACTGCTTACAGGTGTGATCCTCCGAGACTCCCATGGTGTGGCTCAGGTTCGCTTCGTGACTGGGAACAAGATCCTGCGCATCCTGAAGAAGAAAGGCCTGGCCCCTGACATCCCTGAGGACTTGTACCACCTGATCAAGAAGGCCGTCAACATCCGCAAGCATCTGGAGCGCAGCCGAAAGGTATGCTCACACCTTTTGAGGATACAAATTCCTGCTATTCTGCAGTTAGCTGCAGCTTTCAACAGTGATCATTTTTCATTTGCACACTGGTGATTTAGACTACAACTACTAATCAGATGACCCTTGACTGAGTCAGGAGCACCACTGATGATCTCCTGACAAGTTCTTGCCAACATATTCAGTCTTTGATGTCCTATGGGAACTGCTGGTGGATAGGTGCATCATCATCATTTATAGAATCTAAAATGCTTCTGACCAGCTCCCTCAATGCAGTTTAGTTTGTAATGTGAATTCAATAGTTCAAGAAACTAAAGTTGTCTGATGTTGCTGGAGGGCTTGCGTAGATTCTGTTTTTGCTGAGGTTGTACTTTTTGTGGTGTGCTAGAAGTGGAGGGATGTGTAGATTCTGTATTTGCTAAGGTTGTACTTTCTGTAAACATGGAGGTGATGAGTATATTCCTCTTCCTAGGTGTCACTCTACAAGTTCTTAGACATCTTTGATCTTAGATCAGCAGGGAATTGGAGTCTGAATCTAAGCCTCCGTTGTCTCTCGTTTTTAGTGGAGAAATCTTGCATCGATGAAACTTCATTCTCTGCAGCCAGCTCAATAACTTCTTCAAAAAGATTTTGATGTTGACGGGCGGCCATGGCTGCGAAGATGTAAACAAAGCAGCATAGGGTGCATGTACAATTGACTTTGCGCCTGAGTGTTTCATAACTGATTTCCAAGGGAAGTTTCTCCAGTGGCAGTATGATTCCTGAAGCTATTCTAACAAGAGTTATGTCCCTTTGACCAAAGGTTTTCCTGTGGCACTTTTTGACTCACATGCGAAGCAAAAGTGAGTCTATGTACTCACCCGTGTCGTCCGTCTGGGCGTCCGGGCGTCCGTGAAAAACTTTAACGTTGGATTTTTCTCGGAGACTATTAAGTCTATCAACACCCAATTTGGCATGATGGTGTATGATGACAAGGCCTCAAAAAACATACATAGTGACTTGACCTTGCTTCAAGGTCAAGGTCGCAGGGGCCGTAAATGTTGTCTAAAAAACAGCCATTTTTCACATTTTCCCAATTTTCTCTGAAGTTTTTGAGATTGGATACCTGACCTATATATGGTGTATAGGGCAAAGTAATCCCTATCTTTTGATACCAGTTTGATTGACCTTGTTTCAAGGTCAAGGTCACAGGAGCTCTTTAAAGTTGGATTGAATACATATTTTGAAGTGACCTTGACCCTGAACTATGAAAGATAACTTTTCCAAACTTCATAACATTGTAGTACACATGTTATACTTTCATACTAGGTCACCCGTGTCGTCCGTCCGGGCGTCCAGGCGTCCGTCCTGGCGTCTGGGCAGACCGGGCGTCAGGGCGTCCTTTAATCCGTAAAAAACTTTAACGTTGGATTTTTCTCGGAGACTATTAAGTCTATCAACACCCAATTTGGCATGAATGTGTAGGATGACAAGGCCTACAAAAACGTACACAGTGACTTGACCTTGCTTCAAGGTCAAGGTCACAGGAACTCTTCAAAGTTTGATTGTATACATATTTTGAAGTGACCTTGACCCTGAACTATGGAAGATAACTGTTTCAAACTTAATAATTATGTGGGGCACATGTTATACTTTCATCATGAGACACATTTGTTCACATATCATCAAGGTCAAGGTCACTTTGACCCTTTTAAAATGTGACCAAAATGGGGTAGTGAACCACTAAAAGTGACCATATCTCATGGTAGAAAGTGCCAATAAGCACCATTGTGCTTCCTATGTCTTGAATTAACAGCTTTGTATTGCATGACCTTGGATGACCTTGACCTTGGGTCAAGGTCACATGTATTTTGGTAGGAAAATGTGTAAAGCAGTTCTTAGTGTATGACGTCATTGCTAGGTTTAGTTGTTTGACCTTGACCTTGAATGTCACACGTAGGTCAAGGTCAAGTAAAGGTCAAGGTCAAGCATGTGAGTCGTATGGGCTTTGCCCTTCTTGTTCAAAGTTGTGTGCATGGATCCACGCGGCACGTCATGAGGGGCTGCCAGAGTGCAGAGAGTTAAAGGAATAGAGTCACCATGTCTCCCTACAAGATTCGTAAGAGGCAAACAAATAGACATCTTGAGTTGATTTGCGCTTACTTGGAACTATTCGGGTGATTTCTTGCTTAAATGGCCTTACATAGCCTACAAAGTCTTGTGGGCTGTTCTCCATCCATCCATCCATCCATCCATCCATCCATGCTGTGTGTAGTTCAGCATTTTAAAAGATAAATTGCCTTTTCATAGAAAGTTCAGGGTTTCACTGTGTTACTACTAATCATCACTTCTTCAGACCAGGGTGTATGCAAAGCAGGATATCCCTGTAGATTGGGATAAGACTAGACCCACTTATCTCCCCACAAGATATGTAAAAGGTGCATGACTAGGTAAATCAAGACATGACGTGCACCTACTCTACCAGTTCTATTTATTTTCATGGTGGAGGACCCTAGCCTACAGAGGCTAGTGCTGTAAAACTTCAAATCATCATCATAATAGCAAGCTTGTGGTTATTTGAGTTGACTTGGTTGGTACAAACTTGAAGAAATTTAAACTAATTTCTATGTTTTCCTGACATACTTACCAGTAGACAAATCAGTGATATTATGACCTATTGACCTCGAAAAAAGAATTAGCATAATTCATACCCACACGTGCCTGCCTGCAACGGCCAATCTGCTTGGTCGAGACATGGCGCTAGGGACGCCACGAGCAAAGGGAGGTAACTCCCAGTGCGCCGCGTCACCACCCGCCAGGTACAAATAGCGCAGGCAGAGCACGTTCCATCTCTTTGACAAAGCTGAGACTCAGCAAATGCACAAACGGGGAGGTGGGTGGGACAGTAATTTGTCTACTGGTAAGTATGTCAGGAAAACATAGAAATTAGTTTAAATTTCTTCAAGTTTTCCCTCCAACTTACCAGTAGACAAACCAGTGATATGATTGCCCAACACTGGGCGGCGGGTTGTGCATAAACACCAAACCAAAAATAAACCACGCACCATCAAACACGAAGAGCTGAACCCGCAACACCCAACTTGTTGATGCCAAAGTGTCGCTGACACGACGAACTTGAACATCACGCAGATAATGGCGTGTGAACACAGTCACTACGCCAAAAAGCCGACCTCATATGGTGAGCCAAAGAGACATTCTTGGCAAACGCGACAGAGGTAGCAACCTTGCGGAGTTCATGAGTCCGAGAGGCACCAGCAGTAGGATCAAGCCACGCATTCTGGTACGCATCCGTGATCACAATGCGTATCAAGCAAGAAAAGGATGTCCAGACACCTCGGCGTGACTACGTGAAAGGGCAGAACCAGCCTCCGCGTCCGAAGACGACGGGACTGAGTTCAAGCCAGGAAACAGATGAGTGCATGCATCAGACAAAACACCGAGAGAGAGAGACTGGAAAACACAAGATTCCAGTGATACGATGTGGAAACTAAAGTGAAACAGGAAACCAAGTGAACCTGCGTCCCAAAAAAGCCAAGCAGAAAAGTTTCACATGTGAACCCTCGGATGGCCAATCCCGAACGAGGTTGCACGAGAGTGCCCGCAGAGAGATGGAGAACGCTCCAGGCGACCCTGCCAACACCTTCGGAAGAAGGCACGTGGGAGGGAAAGCGTAGACTTCCATGCCCGCTCACAACCTAGCAAAGGCATCCCGACCGAGAGCCTTTGGATCGTGCATAGGCGAGAAGAACCGGTAACGCGTGATGAAGCAGGTGGCAAACAGATCCACCATCGGTTTGCCCTAGCGAAACCACACCCCCTCGAGCACCTGATGCACTACAGTCCACTCTGTAGGCAGAAAAAGACCCCTCCGCCTCAGATGATCCGCCAGCACATTCAACGTACCGGGAATGAACCTGCTAGCAAGCTGTCTCTGACGGGGCCGTTTTGCGACCCATGCCAAAGGCAACAGGGTAGCCATCAACTCCATCTTGCCAAGCACAGAGAAGAGGATGAAAGAGAGCGCACTCCACACCACGAAAGTGAGAGAGTAGCTCTGACAAGGATCGCAACATGTCCGCGAACGGAGGAGAAGATAGAGTCGAACTGCATGCCGAGGTGCTGGAAAGAAGACGACGGCAGGAAGTCAGACTTCTTCAACGAGAAGTTGAAACCAAGGCCCTGTGCAGTGGGACAACCGTTCCCGTGTCCTAAGCACAACGCCGAGACGAGCGATGTAAACCCAACCAAACATCCAAGTACCTCTGCCAACGAACTCCCCTGCCTCTCACCAACATCGCCAACTGCTGGCGACCTTGGTGAAAATGAAAGAGTTGACGATGCGTCCGCAGCAGATTCAACGCCAATGTCCCCAGTCCCCCTGAGACCGGAGAACCGTCCGCATCTCTCGCTCATCAAGCTGTCCCTCATCGAAACTGTCCACAGACAGAGCGATAGGAACCTTGGTCTGCCGACACAACGTCCCACCTCTCTTCCGCAGCCGCAGAGGCGCCACAGTCCGAGGACCGAGCGTGCCAACTCGCTGGGCTCTGAACTGGTCGTCCTAGACTCGCCTCCCTGCCGGGAGAAACACAGTCGATGACCCTGGAGTCAGAGAAGAAAACAGCCGCATGCCTGCCTCCCCGCCCCCGTCAACCTTCCGGAAGCGCGGGGGGTGGGGCACATGGCATGCACAGGAAGGGAGGCGGCGTGCTGACCGGACAAACAGCGTCTGCTGAATGTCCGGAAGCAACGCTCTGCCGCGGCCCCACCTCAGAGCTCGACCCCGCGGGAGCGCGGTGGGAATGCCTCCTCTGCCCTGCTCGACCTGCCGGGAGCGCAGGGGCGGGGCACAGAAGACCGCACGGGAATGAGGGCGGCGTGAACACCGGACCAGACAGTGTCAGCTGAATGGCCGGAAACAACACGCTGCCGTGGCCCCACCGCAGAGCGCGACCTCGCGGGAGCAGGTAGGGGTGCCGCACCGCCCCGTTCGACCTCTCGGAAGCACAGGGGCAGGGCACAGGAGAGCGCACGAGGCGGGGGGCGGCATGCTCACCGGACCAGACAGTGTCAGCTGAAAGGCCGGGATCAACACTCCGCCGTGGCCCCACCGTAGATCTCGACCTCGCGGGAGCGTGGTGGGGGTGCCGCACCGCCCAGTTCGACCTTTCGGAAGCACAGGGGTGGGGCACAAGAGACCGCACGAGGCGGGGGGGGGGGGGGGGGCGGCATGCTCACCGGACCAGACAGTGTCATCTGAATGGCCGGGATCAACGCTCCGCCGTGACCCCACTGCTGAGTTCGACCTCGCTGGAGCGCGGTGTGGGTGCCGCACCGTCCCTCTCGAACCTCCGGGAGCACAGGGAGGGAGGGGGGTAGCCCAGGGGACCGCACGTGCGGGGGGCATCATGCTCACCGGACCAGACAGTGTCAGCTGAATGGCCGGGATCAACGCTCCGCCGTGACCCCACCATAGAGCTCGACCTCCCGGGAACATGGTGGGGGTGCCGCGCCGCCCCGTTCATCCTTTCGGAATCACAGGGGCGGGGCAAAGAGAACCGCACAGGGCGGGGGGGCGGCATGCTCACCGGACCAAACAGTGTCAGCTGAATGGCCGGGATCAACGCTCCGCCGTGACCCCACCGTAGAGCTCGACCTCCCGGGAGCATGGTGGGGGTGCCGCGCCGCCCCGTTCATCCTTTCGGAATCACAGGGGCGGGGGGCGGCATGCTCACCGGACCAAACAGTGTCAGCTGAATGGCCGGGATCAACGCTCCGCCGTGGCCCCACCGTAGAGCTCGACCTCGCGGGAGCATGGTGGGGGTGCCGCGCCGCCCCGTTCATCCTTTCGGAATCACAAGGGCGGGGCACAGGGAACCGCCCGAGGCGGGGGGCGGCATGCTCACCGGACCAAACAGTGTCAGCTGAATGGCCGGGATCAACGCTCCGCCGTGGCCCCACCGTAGAGCTCGACCTCGCGGGAGCATGGTGGGGGTGCCGCGCCGCCCCGTTCATCCTTTCGGAATCACAAGGGCGGGGCACAGGGGACCGCCCGAGGCGGGGGGCGGCATGCTCACCGGACCAAACAGTGTCAGCTGAATGGCCGGGATCAACGCTCCGCCGTGGCCCCAATACGTACCCGCTTGAGCTCGACCTGTGGGGAGAGCGGGAACGCCTGTCGTCAGAGTGCCGCAGCGCAGCACCATCCGCGGGCGCGGGAACAGGGCACAGCTGACGAAACGTTCCAGCCGAGCCGAATGGCACGCACACCAGTCCAGGAGCAGAGGACAGGAAACACCAAATCCGGGCAAGGCAGGTCCCAGCCTGACCAGGCTGATCCGACCAGCCGACACGTGGTGTGCAGAGCTGAACCGGAACACTGGGCAAGGCAGTCCACCTGCCCAGCAGGCCCGACATCCCGGACACGTGATGCGAAGGGCTGAAAGCAAAACACACCCGCGGTCTGACCCGCCGCAAGAAACAGAAGAGGAGAAGACAGCAAACGCCTCTCCCAAATGCTCGGGACAGGGGAGGGGGCGGGCTAGAAACCCCACCCCACCCCTACCACACCAGCAGAGAGCGCAACTGCAGACCCAGGCACAGAGTCTACCGTCTAAGCAGACCGCGTGGTGGGCATTAACAACAAAAGCGTGCGAAGACCGCACTCCGCAGCGCCACCTATGCAAAACAGGAAACGCCGCGGGAGCACGCCAAACACCGACACGTGAACGCAAGAGAAGAAATAAAGCAGAAACACTACTCATAATGAGCGAGAATTCCTTCCTCCCCCGAACGTGCAAGCGCCCAATACCCAAACGCACACACAAGCGTTCACACTGACACCCAGCGACACGCAGTTAATCACCCTACCGATGCGTGGAACGAAGCAGGAGTGCGAGCAGAGCATGCGTTCGTCAGACTCGAGAACACCTCCATTCTCAACTTCGCTGTCACCACAGAGAAAACGCCATTCCTCGCACACGAAACAGCGTAGTACAGGGTGCCAATAACGAATCCGGTAGCAACGCCACCGACGTCAAAAGCTAAAAGCGAACAATGACGGAAACCGCAACAGCAGTGTGCGAACTAGAACGTCCGCCGCTAACCTGCCGCACAGGCAAAGACGCGGCCGCACGCGAAGCATACCGACGTGTAGACGACGGAGCAGAAGACGAGTAGAGAGCACGCGGTCGTAATGAGCGCGTACTCCCCTCACTGCCTCAGCCCCTGACCTCGCTACCCACGTCGTGTCGACTCCATTGTCCCGCACACGAACTGCGTGTGGAAGTTCCGCCATGACATTGACAGGCACACGGTGTATAACACCGACGCCGAGACAGGTCGGACACACAGCCACAAAGCGAACGCGCCGACCAGCAAAGCAACAACACTAAGCCAGTCGACGCAAGCCTGATAAACAATGACACGCCAAAACAATGACACGCCAACTCAACAGTTTAGAACAGCGGGTCGAGCACTTAATTTACCAGGCGAACAAACACGAAGCCGACCTACGCATGAACGGCGAGGCAGAGAAACGAGTAGGAGCACGCGTTCGTAAAAAATGCGTACCCCCCCCCCCCCCGCCCCGACCTTGCTGCCCCAGCAGTGTCGACTCCATTGTCTCGCTCACGACCCACGTGGGGAAAAAACTGCCATGACAGGCACCCAGTGTTTTCGTTGAAAACACCGACGCCGAAAGAGCGAACACCCACCACTACACAAAACGAACGCGACGGCAAGCAAAGTAGCGAACACGCGAGCAAGCCGACCTAGCCTGATAAAGCAACGACACGCCAACTCAACAGAACAGCGGGCCGAGCGCTCAAATTTACCAGGCGAACAATTCAAACGTAACACAACAAGCGCCAACAGACGCCAACAGCGGCACGCCGCAGTACTTCCCTCAAGCCTCAGCGAAGGAACGGCCAACTCCTTAAGGCAAGACACGGGTCGAAAAGTTGGGAAAATTTCATATCTGGACGTTTTTGAGATAACATCAGTTTTGAGTAGTTCAAACACTTGCAAATGCCCCCACGTGTTTTTTTCGACCTGTCATTCGATAATTAGTTGAATAAAATGGCTTTGAAAAACATCACTCCTCGTAAAAAACGTTAAAAACGTCATTGATGCATCGTATTTTATGACTTTTGGAAAAATTGTAACTTTCGATCTATTCTACGAAGAGGTTCACGCCCGGTACCGTTGGAAAGCTCGTCTTTTCGATCGAGCACAGCAAGGGAAATAACTCCGCCAACTATAGTGGTCTATTTTTAGTTGATGATTTCAAACAGCGTACACAGGGTTGTTTGGAAACTCACTAGCCAATCATTGAGCTTAGAGAGGGAATTCCACTTGTTTCAACCAATCAGAGACTCCAAAGCGAGGATTCCCTGGCCCACAATGCATCGTAAACATGGCTGCCGCTTCAACGCTAATTCTCTCAGTTAGTTTATGTTTTGCACCAAATCGAATAAATTCGACTTCAATCAAACAATCAGAGAATGCCCATGAGTGAATAAACTCAACATTATGCCGCGACCGAAAAATAGTGGGCGAAGAGAGCAGCTTTCGGCTGCACGCACCTCGAAAATACTTCGCGGTCAAGGTCGAAAGTCTAGTTCTACTTCGTCAACGCCTGCGTTGACAGTGCTATCGCGATCGCTGCCTCCTCGTCCCTCCATCTCAACTGCCTCGATTCCGGAAGAAACTTCAAACGCATCGGCATCAAGGAGGAAGATACAGATGATGCAGGCAGAAGCAAAGCAGCCGATTGAAACCGATCATAAGTGGGTCAACGTGCACTTGACTTAGATCAGCTGAGTGAACTAATGAACGATGTTCTTTGCCCGAACTGTTTTCGGTCTGGTCTCACCTTCAGCATACTATACGATAAAAACAATGGCTTAGCCAGCAAACTTTGCTTGAAATGTGGAGCCTGTGATGCCAGAAGAATGAAGAAAGCTAATGTGGCAGCCTCTGTTCAGGCATAGCAACAGCGCCTACACTAAGTGGCTTCATGCCTTCAACTCAAGGCATCAGAAGAGGAGGCTTCAGGAGGAAGAAGAAGGGGAAACCTATGGTGCTGGAATGGCAAACTGACTTGTTGTTGACTCATTCACAGCATGTGTCTCTCTGAAGTTGCCTTTATTGACCTTGGCATTTCCTGTGTAGTAGTAGGGCTGATCCTTTCCTCTTGAGCATGAACTTTTCCATCCCTGCATTTTTTTGTACTGGGGACTGACTCACTGCACAAAACACTAAAAACTGGAAACTGTAAGTTCAGTTTCATTTTTTAGCATGTGTAGTCCTGCTGGATGAATGTATGAATAAATGAAACAAGTTTTAGTCATGATGGATAGTTTTAGAAGGACTTATGCATGACTAAAAGTTGTTTTTGCCATTTTCTCAAAATGTGTTTTTTTCATAGAGTTCAAATCAATTAGTTACTCAAACTCATCACAGGATGATGATGATGACTTGTAATTTTCCAGGTATGTTACATGTATAATAATTTATGAACATACAGACACTTTTTGCTGTGAACTGATTATTTGGCCAGATATGATTTTTTTTCTTTGATGTTGAACCTACTTTATCTGCAATTCGGATATTGATGTGGAAGCAATAAGTACATTTTTTTTACTTTTTGCATTACAAACATAATCTTCTGTACATTTAAAGATAAAGAGTGTACAATTTTAATGCAAAAAGAATTTTCAAGAAATATCAAGTAGTTAAGAAGTTATAGAAATTTAAAAAGATACAGAAATTTGCATATTTTTGCATGTTAGGCGGCCATTTTGGATTACCCATAATTTTAATTACTGTCAAACTTTGATGTTTTGATTTACTGTTATGAGTTCTTTCATGCCAATGAAACAAAAAAATTTCAATAAACATATTTAAAAATTTCATGCTTCCTAGTAGTGTCTTGCCTTAAATCACACAAGTGACCCGAGGTAATCCCTAGCACATGACTCCAGTGCCAGCGAAAAAAGTCAAAGAGATGGAACGTGCTCTCCCTGCGCTATTTGTACTGGCGGGTGGTGACGCGGCGCACTGGGAGTTACCTCCCTTTGCTCGTGGCGTCCCTAGCGCCATGTCTCGACCAAGCAGATTGGCCGTTGCAGGCAGGCACGTGTGGGTATGAATTATGCTAATTCTTTTTTCGAGGTCAATAGGTCATAATATCACTGATTTGTCTACTGGTAAGTTGGAGGGAAAACTGAGATATTTGCTAAGTGTCATGTGCTGGATTTCATACCAGAAAGAAGAAAAAATCAGCTGTTGCCTTTTGAACTACTGTGAACTTACTTTCCCTCGGGCTGATGAAAGGAGAAAATAATGAATGCCTTCAAACTGGAAATACTTCCCTTACTAGGCAAAAGTGCAAATTAAGTAGCAAAGTCTTTAAAAGCTTGTTCCAGTGAAAAAGTAAATGGTGTGAAATATTTGTGTTTACCTGCTGTCCTATTAAGTAAGCATGATATTTGATAACTGCATCTTGCAGGACAAGGATGCCAAGTTCCGTCTGATTCTGGTGGAGAGCAGGATCCACCGCTTGGCTCGCTACTACAAGTCCAAGCAGGTGCTTCCCCCCAACTGGAAGTAGTAAGTACAGCCATGCAGTGGGTCTCTGTCTGCACCTTTCCTCTCTGGCCAAACTGGTTTTGTGCAGTCACCATGTGGTATGGTAGTTGGGGGTCTGTCCCAGGGCTTTTCATGTACTCAGTGTGAAACATCGTGGGAGCCATTGATGACAGGTGAAGTTCACGGTTACAGGAGTGTGTGTGTGCATTCAATAGGGATTTCCTCAAACACTGAGCTGAGAGTTACAAGACTTGCAAGCTTACTGCTCATGGAGACATACACATGAACAATAGCTATGTCCAACTTGACCAGAGGCCAGATTTGGGTCAGGAATCGTATCCTTATCTTGATAACTATTTAGCTTAGGAATGTGCAACTCTCTACAAAGACTGAGATTGCCTCTACACGCTGATACTTCTTCTCAGCTTGTCACTGTGCTTGACTCTAGGCTAGCAGAAAACACCTGTATAACGTTTAAGATGCCTAGCACTCGGTGTACAGCTCTTGATTGACATGCTTGGCAAAGCGCCATTGAGCACTTGATAGCCTGTGACGGGTGCTACATGTGTAGATTCAAAGTGGCTACTTCTGGAGAAAGAAAGGAAATCGTCATCATAGATGTGCACAGTAGCAGATGTTTTGACCTGTGATTAACTCCCAGGCTGTGCAAGAAGTTACATGAAGTTAGGCTAATGTTCTTTTCTTATTTGAAGGAATAATCAAGTAAGCAATAATTTCACAACATAATTCTAAAATTGTTTAAGGGAGGTAACTATAGCTTACTTTAGCCCTTGGATATGTAACCTTCCTTGATGTGTTTTGTTAAATTCCTGCTATGCTAGAAGTCAGCACTATTGTTTTGACTTATTTCGAGCAGTGCAAAGCCAAGATTTGCTGCTGCAGCATAATAAATATTATCCGCTTCCTCAAGGAACAACAACCAGACTGCTGCAGCCAATTCACTCATTTGGTTGAGAAGTACCCACATAAACACACCACATCCATGAGAATGCATTGCAGAAGCCATCTTGGTCAGCACTTGGTCAAATAAAGTTCAGTAGTCACAAATTTGCCTCACTGAGAGCTTGATCAAGCACAATGTAGGTGTCTTGAACAAGATACTGGAAATCTGTTGGATTTATATGTTGGTGTGTTTAGTCATAAAGACTGTATGAGCCAGAAGTCTGAAACAATGCTAATTGTTTATGATGATATTAAGGCATGGAGGGTTGGTTGACCCTCTTGATGACCAGATTGACCAGTAGTGAAGCATGGCATGAACTTGATCAGACAACCTGTAATGTCCAAAGAAGCCCAAGTTCTTGCTGAACCTGGCAATTGCTTAGACTCCCTAAAAAGTTGTGGTTACAGTTACCCTACTGACCCTAATTTTTTCTGCTGACCCTAAACTTTATTTCTTTTGTGTCCCGAACTACAGATGGCTGTTGAAGATAAATTACATGCCGTCCCATCTTCCCTGCACTATGAGTACTCAGGAAATCCACTTTTTAAAAAAGCGTTTTCAGCTAAAGAGATTTGAGATGTTCAATCAAGCCTCTTCAATTAAAGAAAATAAAAGTTCAAACTGACCTACCAAACAAAAACACCCACCCCCACCCCACCCCACCCCTTTTTCCCCTCCATGTTGCCATAAACACAACTATTTTTGACTCACATGCGAAGCAAAAGTGAGTCAATGAACTCACCCATTTCATCCGTCCGGGCGTGGTGTCGTCCGTAAAAAAAAAACCTTTACCGTTGGATTTTTCCAAGAGACTATTAAGTCTATCAACACCCTATTTGGCATGATGGTGTATGATGACAAGGCGTCAAAAAACATACATAGTGACTTGACCTTGCTTCAAGGTTGCAGGGGCCGTAAATGTTGTCTATAAAACAGCCATTTTTCACATTCTCATTTTTCTCTGAAGTTTTTGAGATTGGATACCTGACCTATATATGGTGTATAGGGCAAAGTAATCCCTATCTTTTGATACCAGTTTGATTGACCTTGCTTCAAGGTCAAGGTCACAGGAGCTTTTTAAAGTTGGATTGTATACATATTTTGAAGTGACCTTGACCCTGAACTATGGAAGATAACTCTTCCAAACTTCATAACATTGTAGTACACATGTTAAACTTTCATCATGAGACACATTTGGTCACATATCATCAAGGTCATAAGGTTATGAAATGTGACCAAAATGGGGTAGTGAACCACTAAAAGTGCCAATAAGCACCATTGTGCTTCCTATGTCTTGAATTAACAGCTTTGTGTTGGATGACCTTGGTCAAGGTCACATGTATTTTGGTAAGGAAAATGGGTAAAGCAGTTCAGTGTATGAAGTCATTGCTAGGTTTAGTTGTTTGCCCTTGAAGGTCAAGCATGTGAGTCATATGGGCTTTTGCCCTTGTTTTATTTTGCCTTGTGCAATGTGACAGAGCATTTGGTCTTAGATTCTATTTGATGATCAAGCCTGCACAATGTTTTAATGTTTATTCTGTATGATGTAACTTAATTTTTCTTTCCTTTTTTTCCAGCGAATCTGCAACAGCCTCAGCTCTCGTTGCATAAGGGACCGAAAGAGATGCCAAGAAAATAAAGATTGAAAGAGGAAACATGTCTGTTGTGATTTTTCATGTGTGTTTATTCAAGTGCATGTAACAGCCACTGAGATTGTTTTTGAAGATGCTAACATGCATTCAAATTAAATCTCGTGTATGTCCTCCTGTGGGTATGGGATAAGAATTGACCCACCACATCTCCCAATGCTATTTGTAAGAGGCAAATAACTAGGGACACCAAGACTTGATTTGCGTTTATTCTAAACTGTTCTTGTGATTTCATACTTAACCCATTATGACCTACAGCACGTGATGAAAACTATTTCTTAAAACCTGAGGTTTTTCCAGGAAAAAACACAGTCAACAACACATTAAAAAAAGTATTTCTTCACTTCTACACTTCCTAGAAAGAAGTACACCACTGTCAAATTTGATGTCTGCGTAGCATCCGGTTAGAAAGGGAGATGTAACGTGCGCATAGCATCCGGTTATAATGGGTTAATGGCCTTGCATAGCTTACAAAGGCTGATACGCCGCAAAACACCGTCCATCCATCCATCATGTCTGCCCAGATGTTGTTTTGAAGGCTTCATGGCCACTATTCAGTGTTTGAAAGTCACCTCTGGAATGGACCTTCAAGCTTGCAGTTTTGGAGGCTATAAGTAATAGCAAAGAATGGTACATGAATGACAACTGTAGATCTGGCAGATTGCAGGTGTAGCATTTTGGACAGCTGATCAACCACACACTACATATAGCTCAAGAGACAATGCAGCAAAAAGGGTAGTGTATTTGGTATACAGTCCTCTCCACTTGGCTCTACCTCTGATTACACTGGTTACATCGACCATTTTGTTTGGTCCTGACCATCTTTTCTTTGTTAAAAAATAATGGTTATGTCATTGGCACATGAAACACCTACCTCGCTTACCTTAGCAAAAATGATGGTGCACATAATTCTTTACTGACCACTCAGTTGTGCACTATGCTACAGAGCCCATTGATAGTTGAGCTGTCCCTCCTGGCAAAGGAAGAGGAGATGGGGGGTTCATTACCCAGCTCTAGCTGCATGTGCCATGTCATTTTAGGCCACTGAAAATTTAGCCCTCGCCTCGAGCTGCCAACAGCCAAATCCAGGAGGAACAGAACTCAACTGTCTTGTTGAAAACTGCAGTTTAACTCACTGGAGTCGTATTGCAAGAAATATCGCGATAGGCATCCTCCCGCCTGAGTCGTATCGCGAGATTGTTAGCGATGCAATTGCAAATTTCTCTCTCTGGTTCTACTGGTCTAAGGGAGATAAATCTTGTTTGCCAGTGTAACTGAAGGAATGTGCAAGCAGATTTAGTTCCCTTTAGAAAATCTGTTAGCCCGATTATCAGAAATCGTAACGTTTGTGCGTATGGTGTACGTGTTAACAAAATGGCGAGAGCGACGAATGGAGACGCTGGAACTTGCGATTTCTGACGGTTCTGATGAGGAAGATGCTCTTATACATTGTCTATCAGAAGAAGAGTATGATGAACGTAATGATAGCGATCGTGAAATCATGGAAATCGCTGATGATCAGCTTTGCGATCGGAGTGGAAGTGATGAAGAAAGTTGTGCTCTGAGGGGATTTCACGAATATCTCGCGCCAATAACTCTTGCAATTACTTGTCGAGCCAATATCCCAAGTCTTGACTAATATTTGCCAAATCTTGGGGAAAACCAATTAAGAACCAGAACACTTGACCAAATATTCAGCGAATATGTCCCAAGACCCAGCAAATTTTGACCGAATACTTGACCAGTATTTGCCAAGACTCGGCAAACACCAGTTAAGAACCGGTACACTTGACCAAATATTCAGCGAATATGTCCCAAGACCCAGCAAATTTTGACTGAATACTTGACCAGTATTTGCCAAGACTCGGCAAACACCAGTTAAGAACCGGTACACTTGACCAAATATTCAGCGAATATGTCCCAAGACCCAGCAAATTTTGACTGAATACTTGACCAGTATTTGCCAAGACTCGGCAAACACCAGTTAAGAACCGGTACACTTGACCAAATATTCAGCGAATATGTCCCAAGACCCAGCAAATTTTGACCGAATACTTGACCAGTATTTGCCAAGACTCGGCAAACACCAGTTAAGAACCGGTACACTTGACCAAATATTCAGCGAATATGTCCCAAGACCCAGCAAATTTTGACCGAATACTTGACCAGTATTTGCCAAGACTCGGCAAACACCAGTTAAGAACCGGTTTAGAAGCAAAGGATTTACCAAGACTTGGAGCAATATTTGCCGAATTTTTGCCGAATGTTTACCAATAAGTAATGTGCCTAGACTTGGTGAATATTAGCCAAGATGTATTTGTCAATTAAGAACAGGTTTAAGGGAGGGTTTGCTGAGGTGTACAAATATTTCCGCAAGTAGTCGACAGCAGCAGAAAAAACTGGATGGACATAGAACGCCTGTGCAAGAACGATTCATGAAGCTGTTGCAATAGCAGCAAGCAGGATGAATACCTGAACTTTTGTATAGGGTTAACACTACCATGGTACTTGGAAGCCAAAGTGTTTATTGACTTTATCGTGACTTACTGTATTGCATACTGTATGTACTTCCAATGGGAAGGAAGCATCAATCAAACGTGGTAAACGTAACGCCCTGTCAGTTACGATTGTGAAGTGTACTAACAGCAGTAGTAATTTACTTCCACACCAGAAGTGCATGGTGGAAAGTCTTTTGTTACTTCAAGTTTGATCAACCAAGAGCAAAGCAGACAGATTTATCTGAGAAGTTAACGCGCTTTAGCTCGGGCTCGATATGAGGTACTTGTTGCTATCAGTGTGTGAAGGAGAATGGTGCACATTGGCACATAATTTGAACATTTACTTGGTACAACAGTAAAATATGGCCACAAAAGAAGTATTGTGCGTTTGCAATGAGGAATGGGGAAGGTGGGTTCGATTATATATAGTTCGCCCATTTACACAACTCTCTCTCTCTCTCTCTCTCTCTCTCTCTCTCTCTCTCTCTCTCTCTCTCTCTCTCTCTCTCTCTCTCGTGGTCTGCCCCTGGATAGCTGTGAGGACGTGTTCTCCTACCCTCTGCCACGATATTAAGTTTTTGTCGTATTTAAGCAACGATATGCCTGTAACTGGATTACCAGTTGCAACGGAAGTCTCATCCAAACGCAGGGGCTCCTTTCAGGGAAAGTTGTTGGAGAAGGCCCAACAACGGTTGTAGTTCTACAATTCAAGCCTGAGGACGGTTTGCCAACACTCGCTCATGAGCACTGGCGCCGCAAGCCTGTAGCGTGGAAAATAGTAACCCGTGGAAAACAGTAACCGGAAGTCATCGCAGAGTTATCTGCGAGGGACGTGCTTTATGCAATTTACCGCTCCTGCACCTGTTCTTCGCATGGAATATATTCCGACAAACGACGCATTAGTTGCTTTACGAGGTTTTGGTGCATTTGTGTAGTTTAACACATGATGTAGCGTTCAAAAAAGTTTTTCCCCGTGTAAAGCCGTCTCCCCTGCCGGAAATAATATGGGAGTCACCTCCCTGTAGTCTGTTTGTAGTCTGGTTTTATAAAACGCGACCGTTGACTGACTTGGCACGCCCGGGGAGTTATGCTAAGATCCGGCCGCGTAAATATATCTGCGTTTTGTGACAAACGTCTTGCTCGGCGGTACTGTACTCCATGCACCTTAACGGTGCGCGTGATTCGGGTGTAATCTTAAGCTAAACGACGTTCCGAATGTTTCCGACTTCGACCATTTCAGCAGCGCCAATAAACGTCGTTTAGCTTAAGATTACACCCGAATCACGCGCACCGTTAAGGTGCATGGAGTACAGTACCGCCGAGAAAGACGTTTGTCACAAAACGCAGATATATTTACGCGGCCGGATCTTAGGATAACTCCCCGGGCGTGCCAAGTCAGTCAGGCGGAGTGGCGGGTGCCATCTCTTTTTAGAGTGGAATTCTCAGCACGTCCCTCGCAGATAACTCTGCGATGACTTCCGGTTACTGTTTTCCACGGGTTACTATTTTCCACGCTACACGGCCTCCAAGCCAATGTCGACGAGACCATCAGCGTATCAACTACCAGCAGAGGTTAGAGCACACTTCCTTTCGTTCAGAACTTAGTGCAGATACATGTAATAACTTTCGAATCAAAACCAATCAAATTACTGAGAATATTGAAGTAGAAGCTGAGAATGCTCCCACCGTGTCAGAAAAAGTACGTGAAGCACGACCTACGCCTGCAAGTGCAGAAGCACAAAGTTCACGCCCACCTAGTGTGTCACGTGTGTGTGCTGCTGCCGTGTCGGGGGAGAGGACTGTACTATCGCAGTTGTAAATTGCTCCGAGATGGCAGAGACTGTTTCGGAGGTGGAGGCTGGATCTGAGAAGGACGAAGGCAGCGAGGAGGTAACAACTGATACGATTCAGAAGAGATTCGAAAAGCTAATAAAAGACCTGGAAGAAGATCGTCACAGACGTCTGCGCGGTGTTGTGAATAGCTGTGTTCACCTCTGCATCTGATAAGCCGTTTAAGCCGTCTCCAGCACCATCCACCTTCAAAGAGCAGACAGTGCGACACACCGCTCCGCTACAGGACCGATGCAGAGCCAGACCAGCTTCCATCTCGGACCGATACGATGGATACAGCAGAAAGGAACAGAGCGGAATTTCGTAGGCGGGAAAGCGGCAGGCCAGCGGACAGATCACATATGAGAAGATTCCTTAAATCGAGTCGATGATAGATTCTCCTGACAGGGTCGGGGTGGTGGTGATCGTGAACGTGCCTGTGATCTATCTTTTCCACCGTAGATACATGGCAGTAACAGCCAGATACCTGCTTCCCGCAGCTGGCCCGATCACTTTGGTCGGCTACCTGCGAGTTAACCGGTGTGCCCGACGCATTCCCAATCAAGGCACGCGCTTGTAGCAGTGGAGCGCGGAGTGACGGACAGATGCTGAGACAAGGCAGACTGCTTCTCGTTGATCGCTAATTGAAGCTGTTGTTCAGAAATGTCGCGCTCCAGACACGACTGACTGCAATATTGATGACACTGTCCTTGTTAAGGTTTTCTTTCTTTTTTCATTGTTCACAAGTTGTAACAGGCCCGAGGCCTACATACAATAAACAATTCGTTCTCTCTCTCTCTCTCTCTTTCTCTCTCTCTTTCTCTCTCTCCTTCTCTCTCTCTCTCTCTCTCTCTCTCTCCCTCTCTCTCTCTTTCTCTTCTCTCTCTCTCTCTCTCTCTCTCTCTCTCTCTCTCTCTCTCTCTCTCTCTCTCTCTCTCT